>JAMXBB010000003.1:59793182-60028807 GCA_024138015.1 Lumnitzera littorea | reverse complement strand
TGTATAGATGTTCACTCAAGTAAGTCGATAGTGCTAGCCTCTTGAACAATTGGAAATTCTATATATCAAAGTTTAGATTTAGTTTTCGTAACATTTACAAAAATATTAGGGTTTTATCTAATTCTTTATATTATTGCATACTTGGTAGGAATACTATTTGTGTAGATATTTTAATGAAGATACATACATACTTATTTTATATACCTAAGATATATTATAATCTTTATATCCTTACCTTGTTATAATTTATCTAATGTAGATACAAATACATATATATAATATAATATAATATATATACTTATAGTGTGTTATATATATATTATGATTTTTACATACTTACCCTACATTATCAAATATAGATATGTATATAAACATATGTACATATAACTTAGTTATCATATTTTATTGTATAGGTTATATCGAATTGGCTAATATTAATAGATATACATAGTTATATTATTACTTATAAGATATCATTTTGATCATATTGAAACGTAGAATTTATTTGTTGAATCACGTTTCAATTATGAAAAGATTACCATAGGACGATATTTTCAGTAATATCACAAAAAATACTTATTTTATTATATAAAGTTATCTAAGTTTTAATAAAATTAGTATCGTTGGATTATATATGAATTTGATGATATATAATTATAGAAGCATATTTTAAAAGGTACTTTATTCTTAATACACATATTAACTTGCTTGGTAGGACACCTATTAATTTTAATAAAGTATAACCTACATTATATAGTTATGTTAATAGAAAAAAATTATATGTGCATGTATTTAATATCATTTTCATATCATGGAAAACCATATTTTGATCACGTATACACTACCTTTTAGATATAAGTATCCCTTTCACTATCAAATATCACCTTGTTTAACTTGATCAATGTTTTTACACTAAGTTCATAAGGTGTTTTGTCAAAACAGTGAAAATACCATCTTGGTTGCAACTTAAGAAAAAGAAAGAAAATTTCATACGCAACTTGTATATTGACTGATATATTGAGCTAGATCAAAATGAAGCTCACTTGTGAAATTCATTGTTTTATTTCTTATGGAGATTTAGTCGAGTGGACTTAAATACTTTCTTTCACCACTTCTCGTAGGTCCTTCAAGCTTGGCATCCATGGTGACTACGGTGATTGGTACGAGTGTGTCACTGAGTCTACCTCTAACTTGGAGTAGGTTGATGAAAGATACAATAGTGTTCTGTTTTTTCTTCCTTCTTCTTCTTCTTCTTCTTTTTTGATTTTGTAGCTATTCCCTGATGGTTGAAAGCTAAAGTGCATGTATATGGAGAGAGAACAATAGCTACTGATGTAGATGGGGAGGAATGTGACAACTTAATACATCTTTTCTCACTTAAATTACTGCTTAAAGTATTCAAGTATAGGGAAATTACCACTTGGCTTGCTATGTATCTTCAAAGGGTTAAAGTGAATATCTATAATCATGGAAAAACTAATGACCATGTCCTTAAGGAAAAGGAGAATAAAATATTTTCTTTCTTGATCCTAACTATCCAATCCTCATTCCAATTCAATGCATGCATCAAATTCTTGGTATTCAAACTTCTCTGCATTTTAAGTTAAATTTCTATATTGACATATGACTAGGAAGAGCCAAAACATTATAAAAGAGATGTTAGCTTAATGCCGCACTTCATTGGACAGAAAATTGTATTTAGACATTTAGCTACCTTATTTATTATTTATATGATTGGTTTAATTATGTTTGTATACTCTTATGGCTTTGATAATCTTAAGGGTTTATCTTCTACATGTTAAATATTTAACAAAAACATGTATATTCTGAATATTATTTCATTTCATTCCCTTTTCTTTATTATTTAAATAATTCATCTCTAAGAGCTTATTAACTATCAAAACTCCATTTTCACATTTCCAATAGATTACAAGCATTATCGATATAGCTATCTTTTAAACTAAATTAACATTTTATAGTTACATTTTTTAAATCTAGATTTCTTAGATTACTTTGCCTATTTATGTTTTTTTTTTTTTTCATGGTCACATGACAAATTTGAAGCTTAATAGAATAACTAAATTTAAGTGCTAAAATCCCAATTGCTAATTTCTATGGGGTCTCACAAATTATTATGATGAGAATATCAATCATGGTCAAAGCACATATCAACCAATATTTTAAGGAATATAAGAATTAACATTACAAATATATTATCTGATAGGGACATATATATCATACATGTTAATATGCTCATATT
Source organism: Lumnitzera littorea (assembly GCA_024138015.1). Classification (NCBI taxonomy): domain Eukaryota; kingdom Viridiplantae; phylum Streptophyta; class Magnoliopsida; order Myrtales; family Combretaceae; genus Lumnitzera; species Lumnitzera littorea. The sequence continues at coordinate 60,026,547 of JAMXBB010000003.1, read as the reverse complement.
TCATGCAAAAGAATAATGGACAAGAGAAACATAATTAAATAACACAAATGTGCCATTTTATAGAATGGTCTAAGCATTTTAACAATGCTATAAGAGATATGATTATAAAAGTAGCATTATGTGATATCCCACAAATTAACAAAGTCCCGTCCTTGTATGATTAGGGTCAATGGTTAATTTAGGGTATTCGAGAAAATAAACTAATTAAACTAAAAACTTACAAAAAACATGATAACCCCAGTCGAAGAATTCTCGTATGCTTGGTAGTAAAAAATATAATAAGATATCAAGAATACAATCAAAATAGTGAGGAATTACTTTATACGAGCCCTTAAAGTCATATTTAAGATAATCGTACCTAGAATTAGGGTTTTCAAGAAAACTTCTCCGATTGAGTCCAAACTTTATGATTAAGTTAGAAAAGTTAATTGATATGACTTAGTAAAGTTAGATTTTAAAAATAACATCTTAAAAATCTAACTTTACCCTTAGAAGTGTAGTTATTCAATATAGCGTAAAACTCATTGAAACCCCTAAAATCGAGGTTGAAATACAATAAGGCCTTAGAGACAAATTAATTAAGACATAAAAAGAAATAATATAACAAAACATACTATATGAATATATATATGTATTTTTATGAATAAACCCATAAATTAACCCAAAAGTCTAAGATATAATATGTAATGCCATATGACTTCGACCTACTAACTTTTGAGTAGTTTATATCTTTTATAAAAAAATATACTTATAAGTTAGGTTAATAAGTATAAAACGGTTTATACTAATGTTATTAATAACCACAAGAGTATGGATCTTGACCATAGAATAATGAGGATAATAATATCATGAGATAATATGTAAAATTAATTGAATTAGTATAAACTGGGTTAACCAAATATCTCTTCTTCAGTAGATTAATTGAAAGCATTGATATGTATGGGAACAACTGAATTATACCTAGACATGGATATACAATTACATAAATTAATAAGAAATTAATTGAAAATTTTAATGCCTGAGACAAGCTCTAGAAATTATGATTTATAACAACATTCCTAAAATTAAGTTGAATCACCATGATTAGGTAATAAAAATTAAAAGAAATAACTGTATAGCGTTAATGTTTCAATTTAAGCTTATTTATATGAAATTTTCTTAGAAGTATTAAGTTTATCAAATTTAATCACTATAATGTAGAGTTTCGTAAGTTTAAATATAGCTTATAATAAATCCTTCAAAATCCACTACATGATTTTAATAATTGATATTAGTGAGCAAAATTATATATATAATGTATATGAATAAGTTCCAGATAATTAACGAAACTTAACTATGTATTATATGTTATTAATATTTTTACTAATAATTATATTAAATTTACTCGAAATAACGATATGTGAGAAAAGAATACTGTGACTATGAATTATTCTTTATTAGTAAATGTTGGCAGTGAAAAGAAAGAATATTCTTTGAATATTCTAAAAATTAGGATAGGTATTAAATAAAATATAATAAAGTTACTAAAATATCTTAAAGAAAAAAAAAATTCTAAATCACCTTAGAATCAAGCAGTGAAATTGCCACCTTTATAAATATGGCTTTTTAGCCATTTAGGCAAAGGGATTAGAAGAGATGAGAGGATAAGAGAAAGTGACCAAAAAGAAAGAAAAAACAACAACAAGAAGAAAAGAGGATTAGAAGATTTAAACTTTTTGACATCCGATATTTTCAAGTAACTTCGTTTCTATAATTATAAATATTGTCTTTTAATTGATATTTAATAGTTGTAGAAAAAGATATCCGTTATCTCATTATTTTCCTAAATTGAATATTTTAGTCATACCATTTCATTCTTTTTAAACTTTAAACTTAAAAATATTGATAGCTATAAGACTTGTATATTATTAACACCAATTCTTAAAATGAGTGGATTTGTAGTAATAATCCTTTATCAAAACTATTAAAATTAAACTACGTATTTTTACAAATTTAATATCATTACTTTCGTAAAATTTGTGTATATACGATTTATTATATTTTATTGTAAAATTGTATGAAAATATATTTTTCATTATATAATATGATATTGGTTGTTATACAACTTTATTTGTTACTAGGATTAAAAATATCCTTTAGAAATAATCTTTTAAACAAAATACGTAACACGTATGGTCGAGTTCATACAAACTCCATGATATCGACCTTATCGACCTTACTAAAATCGAATCACTTTAGGTAATAAGACAGATGTTTTTTGTAATATTATGGAAAATATCATCATACGACAATCTTTTTGTAATTAAAACGTAATATAAATAATAGTAATTACGCTTCAATAAAGCCAAAATGATATAATATAAGTGGTAGTGAAACTACGTATATTAGATATTATTAAATAAATTACTATAACCTATATGATAAAATAAAATACTTAAAATATATATGTGCATATATATAAATATATATATAGATGGAACTCTACTAAATAGTTGTATAAATAATCTCTCAACTAAGTATTGGATAAAACCCTAATGTTTTTGTAAATCTTATGAAAATTGAATATGAGCTTTGGTATATATAGACTTCCAAGTGAGTGAAGCCATGATGTTCTAGATCTATTGAAGTGAGCTTTAGCACAAGCAAGTGCGATCAATGCTTAACAGCATTTTGGGTTATTATTTCAAAATATCTGAGACTTTGGTATGTATTTGCTTGTGCTTATGGTTAGTTGTTTGTGCATATGCAATGCTTATATTTGATATCCGATTTAATGTGATGGGAGTTGAGCTCCATGTTATGGTTATTATGAGAGTATTATTATGCTTGAATTATTTGAGCTTAGTTGATCACTCTAAAAATGAACTAACTCAAACTTGGCTTAATATCTAACATAACATGCATTGTAACCCTCTAGGAGTAATGCCTAGGATTCTTGAGCCAAATACGGACTCCTTTCGATAAGGATAGCTGAAATGGTCCTTTCCTCACCCGTAGCTAACTAAGTGATAGGAGAGGAGGTTATGATAAGGTTGAGGGTTATGGTTTGAAGGTGGTTATGGGAGGATAGTGTTCTCCATCGCCCAAGCCCTGGTTTGGTTTTCATTCACGAGTGTATGATGTCAATCTTCTCAACTTAGATTAAAGTGGGCATAATTTCTTTAATCTCACGAGGGATCAAATAATATCATGTAATGACATTTTCTTATACATGCATTCAGTCTAACTAACTTAGTTGAAAACCCTACTTGTGATGCACTGGATGCATATTTCTATTTCCGCCCTACAATTGAGCAAGTTGTTGCTCATTCCCCTATAATTTGTTTTGTAGGTTCTGAATGGATTACAAGTAACAACCCAAACCAAGAGTACTAGTAAACTAGGATAGGGAGTAAGGCATAATAAGAATTGGTTAGTTATTGTCGTTATTATTAACTTTCTTAACTTTTAAGGAAAACTACATAGAACTTCTCTAGGAGCTTGGTAGTTTTCAATATTCTAGTTTGTATATGAAATAATATGTACTTGTGGGATTTACTACCACTCTTTTGCAAAGTCAAATTATAAGTTTATTTTTAACAAATTATTTCAAAGGATTACTCCATAGGTTTATATCAAATAGGTATTGAATTAGATGCTTCAAAGGGATAGAGTCAAGTATGCCTAGTGTGAACTAAGTTTAAGATAGCAACTATAAGAACAATTTCTATCTTAGGATGGCTTACATAGTAGGACTATTATGACTCACCCTTTTGGAGCGTGACACATTATCTTATATATATCTCATAATAATAAAAAATATATATAATTTTAGTCTCTTAATGACCAAAATATAAAAAAAACTTAACCAAGCTTAGATAAGTTATGATAGGAATTGTGCTAAGGACAGACAAGCCAGCCGTTGAGGTGAGTCCAATCCTACTAAAGGAACAAAAATAGAGTGGGTTTAGGGAGGGTTTTAGCGAATTCGTGAGTTACCTAACCAAATATGACGCACTAGCTAGATTCCATACGACTTAAGACTCGCCGGATGTGACACATTAGTTTAAGTGATATGGTTATCCGCCATAATCCTTACTAAAGGGATTGATAAGAGCTGGTAGAATAGAGAGATTTTTAAGAGAAAAGACTCAAAGGGGGTTTTTCATTAATGTTCTCTATTATATCCATATTGTTATAAATGTTGCTATTTATAGTACGTCCTAAATCCTAGTGGCAAAATTGTAAATAATGTATAGGGCCTTAAACTTTAAAGAATTGGGTGCATGAATAAAATAAAGACAAGCATATACAAAAATACAAAATTGTATGTTTTATAGGGAAGTCAGCATGCAGTCATTTAGTATGTCCTGGAAGTAGCTTTGCATTGCTTGGTTGAGACACTAGAGAGGACGGCTCATAATTGCCAAGTTCTAAAGCTAGTTAGCATTAGTCTCTCCATGTCTTGCCGAGTGGATCTAATTCTCAGAAACGTAAGTTAGTTAGCATTAGTTTCCCTATGTCTTGTCAAGTGGATTGCTTTCAGAAACATGATATCTAGGCATATCAATAGATGTGAATCCGAGTAAATAATTGGTCAAGCATGGGTAAGGATCAAGCCTTTTGCTTATCGGCACTCATTTTGTGAAAAATAGTGTCATTCAACTCGATAGATAGAATGAGTCGGCAAGTAGATGAGTTTGGCTTTAGTAGTTGGGTTCAGTTAGTACCCCGAATCCCATCAAGTTATATGGTTCTTAAAAACTCCAATTGTTAAGCCTTTAGTAAGTGGATTTACTAATATATTCATTGTAGCAAGATGCTCAATTTGAATCCAAAACTTTAGAAAATTCTCTCTAATAAATAGATATTTTATATCAAAATACTTTGAGCCATAATATTGTTTATTGCTTAAGAGAAATTCACCACAGTAGCATTGTCATAATACATCATAAGTAGCCTAGATATTCATTCAACAATTTGAAAGCCATATATAAAATTATTTTTAGCCACATGGCTTGACAATTAGCCTCATAGTAAGCTATATTCTCTGCTTTTATGGTAAAAATAGCTATAAGTGTCTGTTTGATACTTTTCCACAAAATAGCTCCATTTTCCATTATATAAATAAAACCAAAAATAGACTTTTGATCAATAGGGCAACATATAAAATCAGAATCATAATAGCTATTGACCTGGAGTTGATTAAACTTCTTATAGGTCAACATATGATTCTTAGTACCTTGCAAATATCTCATGGCCTTTTTATGGCTTTCCAGTGACCCAAATTTGAATTGCTAAAGTTTATCCCTAAAGTATTAATAGCAAAAGCGATGTTAAGACGAGTGGAAACTTGAGCATATATTAAATTGCTAGTAGAGGAAGCATATATGACCTTCATTTTTTTTTTCTTTATTTTGAGAACATCGAAATTTAGGGAGCTTATTATCCTTTTAAACAGGTGTAATACATGGGAGCAAGTATGCATGTTAAACTACTTGAGAACTTTTTCAATATATTATCTCTTAGACAAGTCAAGAATGCTATATGACCTATCATGATAAATGTAGATGCCTATAATAACTAAAGCATCACTAAGGTCCATATCAAAGTAGCTATTCGAAATCTCTTTTGTTTCTGCCAAAAGTTTAACACAACTACTAGTAAGAAATATGTTGTCGACATATAAGACAAAAAATTCTAAAATTGCTCTCACTATTCTTTAGTTCTCAAAGTTAGTCCCATTTTAATAAGAGTTAATTGTATAGGTAGAGAGATTGGCATCAAGTCAACAAAGGAAATACTTAATATGCACATTATTATCATATAGTTAGAGAATTAAATGATTTTGTATGCATAGCTACTCTTAATACAAATTTCTTACTCATTATGACCCTACCTAAGCTTCCTGAATCATAATAAATAAAAAATATAATGGTACAATGCATTGTATGCTAACCACAACTTTTAAAATAAAGCATATTTTATACTAGCAAGTGCACTAAGTCGCGTATGTAGTAATAAAAAACTAGCGAGACCGAGTCGTTGTCATAGGGATTAGGACTAGCTCTCAATTATATTAGTTCTACCTATATTTAGGTAAATCAAACTATACTAAAATAAAAGAATATAAATTCACTCCTAATTAATATAAAATATTAAATCTACTTCTAATTAATATAAAGAATATATAGGAAATCAACACCTTAAAAGATTAAATCAATGAATTAGCAAATTGGAATATTGGGATATGATGTTAACGATCAACATCAAAATATATCACATTTGACTATCGGATCCTTGACTAGCTTAGATTATTTTCTTTGAATTCCCTTTCAAGCTATCAAAGTAATGAAGTATAAAATTATCTACTCTCGAAGTGTGAATTATCCTAATTAATTAACTAAGTCTTCCTATTTCTAGAAAAGATTATTTAGTTAATTAATTCATTTATGTTCTCAACTCTAACTCAATTACATTACATTATCTCTAATGTCTTGCTTGTAATCTGATGTTAGTTTACTATAGAATCAATTGAATCAATTTTATTCTTCTCAAATTTTAACCCAATCTAACATTTATTCCATAAATTATAAAAGACATGCTTGATGACAAGAATATCAAGGGTACCAATATTCAAATATTTAATATAGAAATATCAAAGATCCATCAATCCAATATCCCAACAAAGAAAACTAATTCATGATTAAGTAAAGCACACAAACTATAAAGGGAATAAAGAAATCCATGAATAAAAATCAAGAAAAGGATAGAAAAGACTTATTCTTTATCATAGAAATCATAAATCTCTGACTTTTAATTTTTACATGAATTAACTTCTTTGTTCGTAATCAGTGTTGATCGCGTTAATTATCTACAAACTAAAAACTAAAGAAACTATATTACAAAAATCGAAAGGAAGAACTGAAGATATGCAACTTTGTCTTGGTATTCATATATTGCATCTACGGCCGCTAAAGTCTAAATGAATATCTATCCCTTTATTAATATCCTTTTGTCTCCTAAATAAATCTTTCCAAAAAAATTCCTTTGTCACATTGACTTTAACCATCCAATCTCTTCAAACATGTGACTTGGATATGGACTTTAATGGCATCTTCCATAAGCTTGGATGATAAATGAATTGAGATAGTGCATGGGCTTGTGATTGTGTTTGCTTGACGTAATGGGGAACTTCCAATTGCTATCATGATGAACATCATGGCCTTCATTAAATGAAATTGATAGGCTTCATAAAGACAATTACTTTGACACTTTGGTTTGACAATTGTGGACAATGGGCACATGGAAATGCTTTAACTATGGAGCTAAATGTGATGGGCTTTATGCATGTAGGCTTCTAGACTTTAAATTAAATGTGACATACTCGTGCAACATGATCATGTTAATCGACTGTCTCGATCTTCAAAAGATTATAACTCCTCCAATTGAAGTCCAAATCAGGTGAAATTTGATCTGTTCTTTTCCTTTTCATCTCAATTATTCATCATAGACCTGAAATAAAAATATTTTCTAATTAAGCACTAAATATCCATGAAATACTCATAAAAATATCTAGAGAACTAATAAAAACCCATGAATAAATATATATATTAAAGCACTTATCAATGTACAAATCTCATATCACCAAAATTGCAATACCGATAGGGTATTTGAAACAAAATTAACATAAAAGTAAAACTGATAGTACATTATATCAACAACAAATCACATTAATAATAGCATACTTATAGGGTATAATTATTATTAATGCAATATACTTTGCAAATAAAAGAAATTTAGTTATTTAATTCATACAAAATTTTACATAATTATACCAATGATATGTAAGCTCACAACTATGCAAAATGATAACAATCATGCCTAATAGAATATGATAATTTGTATCATGCATAATGGGGCCTTCAATCAACATAGAATACAATATTTAATTCATATAAGGACTTAAAAAAATTTAATACCATAACAATAACAAGAATAATCAAAATAATGATATAGTAGAATATGATGATCATGCTAATTCATAGCTTCATAACATCTAGTTGGCCTAGTTAAAATTATCAATTGGCAGGAAGTACCAAATAAGATTTTATTTTAGTAGATAATATTGAATTGCAATCCTCTAAAAGCTTCATAAAAAGCAAAAAAAAAAAAAAAGGATTCTTCTTATTTTTTATACTAAAATATTTAGTAAATCTAGTAAGGTGCATGAATACAATCTAAAAGGATTTTACTATCCTTAAAAGAATGGATTTTATTATGATTTTGAATACACTAATATAAACTCAAGATCTTGTTTCCACTTCTTTTAATTAGCACTTTTCAAATTCATAATAGTAGCAATATTTATTACTTATACCAAAATTAACTAGAATTACAATAAGAATACAAAAGATTAATAAATTGGGCAAATAATTAATTTTCCTTTAAAAAAAGAACTCAAATTATTTTAGTTATATCAAGGGTCTAGTGCATGACATACAAACCCCTTTAAGCAAAAATGTAACATGAATTAGGATTTCATTGTTTGAAGCGAACCAATCAGATGCATAAACTTTTGAAAATTTCTCCTTTGGTAAATAAATTTTTAAGGCCCATATATGCTTCACTTCATTCCAAAAATCAAAATATATAAATACCCCCTTTATATGTATATGTTTAAATGAATAAACTATATTGTGGCAACTACTTATATAAGTTTTTCTCATATCACCATAGTACATTTAATCATATATATGCACTTGAAATATAATCACTTATAGTACTTTTATACGCTTATGTACCTTTTAATTCAATTACATGATAATTGTTAAAATCGTGAGTCATGAGTTTATGGTTTTATAATATTTTTTATAGTTAAAATGGATATAAATTCATTTATGTATATACTATTAGTAAAATTATCAACTTTTATGTACGAATCTATAAGTTTATGATTTTACCAATTTTGTATGATTCTACTGATTCTATATCTTTAAATGAATAGTAAAATTGTGATTTTGACAACCATTGTATTTTTACCGCATCTTTATGATTCACATGTAAAATACAATATTTAAAAAATCAAAAAACAAATTAAAATTGATATACTCATAAAAGAGAAAACAAATATCAAATTAATAAGTCGAATGATTCTACTAATATATAAGTATATATACATATATACATAAACTGGCACGATCATAAGAGGATATTGCACAAATGACCTTACTATCGATATTAATTTATATTATCATATTTTATTTTTCCTCTATTTGCTTTGGTCACTTGAAAAATTTTTAATTAGATTTACAAATTTTCAAGTGGCTAAGTTTCATCATGGCAACAAATAAGATATGAATATTTTTCTTGCAATGACTTCAAATGATTACTAGGAAGTTATAGTTTTATGGTACAAAATTTAAGAATAATGTTGACAAGGAGATTGAATTGTCAATAAAAAAAAGATTGAATAACGTTATTTTAATTTATTCTTTTGTTCATCAAAATTGCCACAAACCAAGAATTATAAGAAAAAAAGCTAAGTTAAGTAGAAGTTATTTGAAGATATTATTTTAATTCTTTTGTGGCATTCAACTCAATTACATGTTAAAGAAAATACCTTGAGACAACTTTATTGTCTCTCTAATTAAATTTGACTATATAAGACATAAGCAGGCCAAAGCTTGATTTTTTATAGTTTAGAACTTTATATTTAAAGAGTCAAAGACCACATTTTTTATCATAATTATATCGTAAACATATTGATGTATTTCTAAATATATATATATGAACATCCATGGTGAAACAAAATCTAAGTTTAATAGATTATGGATAATACTCCATCCTTTTAATCATTTATCAATGTTTCAGTATCAAATTAATGGAGTTTATGCCTTTTGAGATTTAAACAACACATAATTTATAAAAGACATTCAAAATCTTAAAACATGATTAATTATGAATTCACACGATAAGGAAATCATTCAAAAAATTGAAAAATCGATGGAGTATAGGATACTTACGAGAAAACATTCATCTTCCATATATCAAATATAAAATTGTATCAATTATAAGTTGACATGACTTCACCATAAATAACAATGATATTATTATGAATCATAAATTTATCGCAAATACCAAACAAAAGCCATATATCTACAAGATAGAAAAATCATAAGGACGGAGTACTTTATGAATCAGCATATTTACACATCTTAAAGTGCATATTTGTAATTCATAAGAATTGCTACAATTCATGATTTTGAATGATTACTGAAATTCATAATTCACAAATTCAAGGAATTTCATCTATTTTTGAAACATACAATATAATTTATATAACTTGTTATAGGGTTTTCAATGAGATGAATCGAATAAAAAATATAGATTCACATTATTCTTTCCTCCATTCACGAAACATCAATCTATGAATCTAACTAACAATAGTTTAAGAAAGGTTCAATTTACATATTCCTCGAAAATATAAATATGGATAAATTTAACATCAAATATGTACAGGTGAAAATCCCTTATTTAACTTGTTAATTTGGTTAAAAATCAAAATCAACAAAATTAAGGTTTATAAATTCTAATTCAATTTTAACAAATATAAGAGTAACAGCTGTATTGGCTTTAATACCAATTGTTGAAAAATCTTTAAGCATGTATGGATAAATCTAGAACAAATTGCATGTAGATACAAGATTTATAACATATAAATCATGATATATCTATAAAGTCGAAGTAAGATTTATATACTTGGAATTAAAGAGAAATCCATCCTATAGCAATATTTTTCTATATAGAATTATAAAGGGTGTAAGAGAAGACTACTCTCCTCTTGATAAGAAATTAGGTTAGGTTAAAACTGTTTAATGGGAGAGTAGTTTTTTATTTCCTTGTTAGATAAAAGTAGGAATCTCTCATTAGGCAACAAAGTGAGTAGCCCTACCCATAATGGATTATTCTTCTTAAAAGCTTAATTATAATGTTTATATTGGTTAAGTGTGATAATTAAACAATAGTTCTATAATTGATTTATTAATAATTCAAAAGCATATAATCTAAATACTTTATTAATGTTAATCCACATAATCAGATAATCTAACATATTCTTACCAGGAATAAGAGCTAATTTGATTTGAGACATGGTTTATATTATTTTAGGTACAATTAATTTAGACTAAGAAAATAAAAGTGGTTATGGTGTTATGAAGTTAATTATGTGCACTTTATCACTTAGTTCATGGAACATTGTCACAACATTCTAGTTAAGGACATGACAATTTAGATACCTTTCAATAGGTCAAATGAGAAAATTTTGAGTTATACAATTGTGAAGGCAAGGGTTTGAATATGAAGGTCACATATGTGCTACGTGATAAACGTGTTATGTGTGATTAGGGAAATAACTTGAGTAATTCGAATAGGATGATCAAGAGAAAAGTGTAGGAAAATGGGTATATGATCTCAATGAGGCTCCAATACTTGTAGTGACAAGAAGAGGAGTACAAATATATCAAACTCTACTATCAATGAGGAGTATGAAAGTGTTTTTGATATAAAATGTTCAAGTATTTAATCCTTCATGGTCAGAATCCGACAAAGTAGCAGCGTTTGTGCCAATTCTTTCCTATCCAAATGAGGAGAGGAGGAGGGTACTTATAAAGTATAACCATTGATCTCATCCGATGAATTGATATGATAATCAAGGGTGTAGACACTTAATTTTTGCTCCTCTGTAATCTTAATTTTTCATTTTTACAAAAAAAGGTCTTAATTCAAAAAATAAAAATAATAAACAAAAAAAAATTAATAAAAGATAAAAAATAATAAAAATTAACAAATGATGAAAATATAAAAAAAAAATAAGAAAAGGAAAAATTATAAAAATTTTGTACATTTTTAGAAAGTAACTTATATTAGGAACAAATAGTTTTAGTTTAGTTAAAAAAATTTTATTTTAGGGAATCGGATAGTTTAAATATAATTTAATTGTACTGAATTTCAAGGCATAGGCCAACGGCCTAACGGATATGTATCGGAATGTTTGGGTTGGATTTAATTCGAGGTCTAGGGTTCAAGTTTCAGCAGGCATCTATGTCTTTATTTTTTTATCTCTGTAGAAGCGAGATGAAAATGGGTCATGTTTAATTAAATCATATAAATTTAGTTAAATCGGATTTGAATTCATTTGAATCTAGTTTAATTACCGAATCAGATATGATAAGATATGATATGGTTTAGACTATATAAACACACACACTGGAATCACTGACGCAGCCCACACTCGCCTGACTTCATGATTGCACGCTTCACTTGCAAACTCGACCCTATGTCAACCCCAAACACGTATAACACCAGACAAAACATTGATAGGATCATGTATGATTGGATGCTTAGATGAAATCAAATTCTAAAGCCAAGATCAAATTTCAAAGTCAAACAAATTTCCTACGACCAAATCTCCGAACAATCGCCAAAGTCCACGTAATCCACGAATGCAACACGAGGACAATTCCAAATCAATGCCCCCTAACGAAATCAAAATCAATTTGACATCCAATTCCAAACTCCAATTTCCGATCTAAAGCATGCAATACAATTCCAAAGACGTCCAATCCAAACTTCAACAATTCTCCCCGATGCTCCATTGATTCGAAATCCAATCAATGACGTCTACAATCCATACATGTCCACAGTAAGCAATTCATCCAATGCTAAAACATCACTACGGATTACTATCCATCGTCACTGATCCATTGAACAACAACTAGGTTTGGCCTTGTTTGGTTTTTTCAATTTTTTATTATTATTTATTATTATTGTTATCATTATATCATTATTATTTTTATTTTATTAGATCCTTATTTGCCGATGTTAATAACATAATATATAAGTAGTTATTTATATATATTAGCCTAATGGAGTCTTTTAGTATTAGTGTATCTATATGTATATTAAGTATGTCATATTTTATTTATTTTGATAGATAGTTGAAATATAGTATGGAGCTTAGGATTTCTTTTGGGATTAAATTTTTTTTTATTAACATTTCTCACATAGAAAATTTTTTTTACTAAGAATTAATAAAAGATCCTTTTAAAATAAGATTTTTAGAGTATTTTTTATAAAACAATAACATTCAAGAGTTAGAACTCTTTTAGATTTTTTTTAAATAAACTAAATAAATTAAAAACGTAAACTCGGGCAGTTTTTTAAATTAAAATAAATTAACACATTAAAGATTTTTTTGAAAAAACTAAAATCGTCTGATCCCGGTTAACAGGTACGTAAGCACCTGCAGGGCGACGATAAAATATGTAGAAACTTAAGCTCTTTTTTCTTTTAATTATTTATTTATTTATTTTAAATATTATAATTAAAAGAGTAATCCTAATTTCGGTAAATATATAGTGGTACCCGTTAGGGTTTAATAGGTTAGCCTCTGAATTTGGAACCCTTTGGTTCTTCATTTAAAATTGAAATCAAAGATCGGTAGTTAAATCGTAATCAATCCGCCCAATTGGTTACGGTTTCTTTTTCTTTTTCCGACTTCGGCTGGGTGGCGACTCCAAAAATTATTTTCAATAAAAAATCGAATTTCTCTATTTCTTTAGTCGAGGATTAATATTAAATGGGTTAGGATTTAGTATTAATCAGGAAATGAGAAATTAATTTTAAATAGAAAACCGAAAAATCAAACTCGACAAAAGGCAAGAATTAATCCCTTCCTTTTAATGGACATGAGATGGACCTCCTTTATGAGCTTAGGCTTAAAAGGCTTTATTTTATTAATATGAGATAAGTTGAGAAAGGTTGAATTGGATAAACCATTCCAATAGGCCCCACTTTAAGCTTACCATGCTAAAACTCCCTTGATTATCCCAGATATATGTTTAGGCTTGACTTTTTGGGTCCTATCACCTTAATATAAAGAGTTAAGTCCATTTTACTTATTGGGCTTAGCGCCTATGGATCAAATTTAGCCCTCTACATTATCCCTTGTCTAAAGTTGTTTTGATGTAGTCAAAAGGGGTTTGGGCATCAAATAAGTCTCTTAAGCAACTAAAATGTTGCCTAGCGTATGTACACTTTAAAATAGCTGTACTGATGTTGGCATGTTGTTCCGCTTTTGCTTGGTAGTGTATAATGCAAGAGTTAGTTGTCAACATTGCAAGAAAATTCATAATTTTCTTGGTGTGTATGTTCGTGCGATTGTTCAATTATGTGTCTTGCCTTAGCTAAGTTATGTTTTGAATTGCCCTATGATGAAGTATCGAGCAAGCTTTTCTAATGATTGAGTCATCATGCATAGACTAGTCTTGATCGATTGGAGTTGTACCATCTCAAGGTGATGTACAATAGATCCTTCTTTAAACAATTAATTGACTTATCATGTAATCAAATCATTTCTAAGTAGACTATCTACAATAGATCCTTCTTTAAATAGTTAATCGACTTATCATGTAATCAAATCATTTCTAAGTAGACTATTCGCTTCCTCCATCTAGTTAATTTGACAATCTTCTATAGCTTCTTGCAGTACGTAAGCTCAAAAGCTTTCCATGGCCATGGTGCCATTTTGCTCTATATATTTATTCATTTATATATATATATATATATATATATATTCTTAAGAAAAAAAGACATGTTACAATTGTACAATGGATTTGCAAATTCTTACTTGACTTCAAGTTGAAGATTGGTAAGCTTGAAGACTAATGAGGACGACGATAGACGATCACTTAGAGACTCGGAGATGGTGGCATCATGATGTGCCTAAGAGCTTAATTATTACTAAGACTTACTGTAAGAGAAGAGAACCAAATGGGTCCTTTAAAGTAATGAAGAAAATAGAATGGCAAGGTCAGCAAATTGAATGTAATAGTTGATGTGAACCTGCTCAAAGGATATGACTCACCTACGAACATAACATGACATAGCACCTTACTTGATGTAACGCACAAGCTGACACCAAGGTCTACCCACCATTAATCTTGAGCTATTCAACAAGATTAGATAAGAGTGTATGTAAATGGACTTAGAGAGAAATGTCTCATAAGGACTAAGTATATTAAAATTGCCTATTAGGAATGTAAGATGATTTCGGCTACAAGGAGAAAGGACTATTATAGTAAGTCTTTAGGGCAACATTAAAAAAAAAAAAAGAGAATTACAAAAAGGCATTCATGAAAAGTGATTCCTAGTATATATAAAAAGGGGTAAATAGGATAAATGATAAAAAGGGAAAATAGTACATTGTTAGGTAAAAAGGACAAGTAGCAGCTCGTTAATGGTCCCATATTAAGGAATCTTTAGGCACAGTAACTAAGCTAGATCATGACATAGTACCCTTAGGGGTTGCTGAGATGAGTAAGGGATATCATAAGTATGAGTAGGAGGCCAAAAGAGAAATACTTAGCTAGCAAGAGCCTTTGCTTTGGTACTTGGTAGGAAGCTCTTGGTAGTTAAAGGTTTGAGTAGGATTTGATGTGTGGAAGCCTTGGTTTACATCACTCAGCAAAGAGGCTTAGGCAAGATAGTAGTTGACGTCGGTCCAAGGGATAGAGTAGAATAGGGTGCACCCACTCGGAGCTCTTAATGAGTTCAGCAACCATTTTTCTATGTACAGTTTCTTGTCTTTAGCAGGTTGATGAGAGAGAATTTTCCTAGCGAGGGATTGGAAGCCTCTAAGGAGTGTGCGAGTAAGTAGGCCAGAGGTTGGTAACCCGTCACATTACTCGCTGTGGAGATTGATAACAACCACTTAGAGACTCGAAGGGAAGTGGTGCCACTTATGGTGAGGGTTATGGAGCCACTTGAAATATTGATGGATGTTGTCCATCCATAAGCTTAAGGCCGTACTCAAAGAAACTTAAAGCTAGATGGTTGGAGCTATGCTTAAAGGAAATTTGGAGTTATGGAAGACTAATGAAGATAGGCGTTACGGAAGGTTATTGTTGCCTTCAAAGCTTTAGTAGTAGGCTTGAAAAGTTGAAGTTGTGGAGTTTGAAGCTCATTGGTTAATAAACTCGTACTAGGTCCAAGGCTCCCCTTCTTTATCTTCTTGAATACCATACTTCTAAGCTATCACTTTTATTCGATATTCACATATACAACTTTTCCATTTTTCTTTTAAGCCGACAATGCTCCGCTCAAAGCAGAAGCACCACCGTGCTTTGAACATTGTTAATAGCATAACATTTGAAGCTTTTGTTTCTATTTATTATCTTTCTATTTCATTAGTATACTTTATTGTTATTGAACTAGTGATGTAAACTCTGGAACTTCACTTTTGTTGGTGATACCGAAATGATGAAATGAGTTTTAAAACCCCCCATTATGGCTAAGGCCATCTATATTAATCTTTGCTTTTGATTTCCAACCTATGACATAGACCTTATTTGTGAGGTATTAAATATGTATTTATTTGCTAAACAGCTTAGCAGACGATGTAGTTATTCATGTGCGAAGAAGAGTAGCTATAGTAATACTTAGAGCTAAACTTGAAGATGGAGAACGAAGCTATTATTGGGGACACGAAGACAAAGAACTTGCACTTGTAAGACCAGAGTTGCCATCAAAGAAGGTGGGACAGGAGCTTAAAGAGGATACTGTAGAGCTTAAAGGCCGACACTGCTGTTAGCCGTGGCTAGATAAGAATCTTGAGTTGTTGTAACACCTTAAAGTTTATTAAGTAGGTATGTCTTTGTCTTGTCATCATAAATCTCCCCTCATTTTGTGTCGCTCTTTATCTCCCCTTTTCATTTTCATGTTTTTGCTCTTCATACTCATTTCTTTTAACAGGAAGGCTAGTTACACTAAGGGGTTGAAGCTATAGAGTGTAAAGAAGAGGATGAGAAAAAAGTTGAAGTAGTAGCTGTTGAGGACCAAGGGTTGTTAAGAGAGAAGGGACCATTATTTAACAAGGCTTTTGGAGGGGGAACTCGAGAAAACAAGTTGTTAGTGATCAAGTGAGTGTCTTTCCATGTCGCACCTTCTATTATAGTATAGTTTCAGTCTGTTGCTACTACCAAGTAGATGGGCTATTATTGTTATATGTTTAAGTCCACTGAGGTAAAATGTCTTTTGGTAGATGAATTAAGACCTAATATAGTTCCTCCCTAAATTTGCATGATTCATCCCATTTGAACTTGTCAAGTTTCCATTTTGCTCAACTGGGTGGTTTAAAAAAATAGTTGTCTCTAGGTCCTTCTACATAAGTTAATATAGTAAATGGCTTGGGACTAATACGATCACAAATCTCATTAGATCTTCTGATCATGCTAAATAGGGAGCCACTTTAGATGTAGATGCTTAGCCATTTCCTCCTTATACAAGTTATTGTGGGCTTTAGGGAATGGTGATAACACATGTTCCCTATTGATAGATGTTTAAGCGTTACCCTTACTCAATTGACTAAAAAGCAAGATGGGATACTGTATTATCCATCCAATAAGTGGAATTTAATAAAGAAAAAAAAAACTTCCATTAATGGTCAGAACCCACCAGAGAAAACAATGTAACCCTATATTTCTATGAGAATTCCCAAAATAGGCCAGTGAACAAAAATGAAAAAGAGCCTAAGAAGAAAGCATATTAAACCCTTATAGTTGCCTTATTCGTAAAAACATTCAATATAGAATGCCAACCAAGCAAAATGGTAACTCTTACCAATCAAAAGATATTTCCAAGAGCTAGCAACCCCCTATCAAAGAAAAGAATCTTGCCAAGAAAGGAGAAAAAGAAGCCAAAGCCAATGAGTCTTACCCCAATTTTTTTTTTCTCTCATTTATTTTGTAGACCATTTTGAATATTGAATTGTAGCCTTATGAGAATAAAAGGATAGTTTAGTGAACTTGGAGAATAGTGATCTAAATCCGTTCAGGACTCAAAACAAACCGTTTTGAGTTTCCTCCTTTTATACTATATTGTAAGTGACCAATCTTCTCTCAGGCATTTCGTCAAGCATAGTAGGTATAGCAATAAAATTTTTACACACATACACCCAAATTAATATTTAAATCGATTCATGTCACAAACTCACCAAATAAACTCATCGAGAGCTCATTCAAACCCTCCAACATAATTCGTTCATTCTTATGGAGCCCATTCTCACTCCTTATCCCATCCCTTTCGACCTCCACATGTAGAATCATAGTTTCTTCATTAGGTAGCCCGGTCTTGCAAGTTGGGAAGGGAATACTTTGTTCTCGCAACCCCTAACATACATGCTTATAGACTCAAATCATAATTAGGGTTCTGGACGGATTTAGGAAGTTAAGGGAAAGGTCATATGAAATTAGGGCGGAATGGTCGAGGTTGAGAGAGAGAAGAAGGAGAGGGAATTTTGGGCTTTTACTAAGTCATAGGAAGAAGGCAAATGTGATAAGGTTAGGAGTAGGAAAGAGAGAGAATGACTGATGGGTTTCGATTTTCCTTTTTAATAAAAGGGAAGGGGATTTATTTTTTTAAGAAAAATAAAAGTCTATAGAATAAGCATACAAGTATGGTGTGTCTCTTGGTTTTATTTACTTAAAAGTAAGACCAAACAAAAAGTAAGCTTGTATGACTCAAAGCATGAAGTTTAATATATCTTGCTCCCTTTTAAATGATTAATCTATGATGCTTTTCCGATAGTTATAATCATTGCTATTGTTCACATAGTTATAATCACTACTACTGCTTCTGTATTGTTTTTCTTAGCATAAATAAATGGCTTCAATTCTTGATCACAAATATTTGCATGTAGTTTACACATGATCTTTGAATGTTTGCTAATAGCAATGTATACTTTTGAATTTTGCAAAGTTCTTCAAAAAGATACAATTAACTTGAGCATTTGCCAAACTTGCTATTATAGCATCAAGTCTTCCTTCTCCTCACCTAAGTGGTAGGAGTCACATTTAGTGTTACTGCCACTTTCAAGAGATAATTGCATGATGGGTGAAGATACTGGAAAGAGTAGGTTACAAAGCAGTAAGATTGAGAAAGAAAAAAAAAAAAGAAGAGTGATGAGTTTTGTTATTTGGGAGGTTGTGCACCCAAAATCACTTTACTTTAAGATAAGTAGATGGATGCATTCATTTTAAAGGACCACTTTTGGACTAGAATCAAGAAACAAAATATGTATGCACAATGACGCATAGATGGTCCATTACGCTTTATGAAGGAGGAGCCAAAGCCAAGTGAAAGGGACCCTTTTAGGGGAAGTTACATACTATGATTGAGAAATGAGAGGAAAGAACTACCACTATCAAAAAGCTAATTCCTCCATCTTCATCAACCTATAAAGGGATGGCGTCACTAGGTGAATCGCATATTGAAAGACTTGGGATATATAAGCAGATTGATGAAAGTTGATGTCTACTTTCCCATGCTTATCTCCTCAAGGTTGAATTTTAGTAAGATAAATAATGTGGATTTGTAGAGGAACATTATCTCTCGTTGGTGTATTTAGACTCACTCTTTTATCACTTCATGGGTTAGAATCACTCTAACCTTAGAGGATGTGTTTATGTTGCTACATTTGTGTGACTTTGGCTCAATTAACATTACTAAAGCTTCAGTGTTTGAAGGAGATCAAGAGATATTAGTGGCTTTGGAGGATCACTTTAAGGTAGCCATTAATAGTTGAAAAGAGTTTACATGTTCCTAATGATTGAAGCATTTCTTTAAGGAAAATGGAACTAAAAAAGAGGGGCCTCGATTCTAGTGTGAGTAAGAATTCACATATTGCATGGTTTCCCTTTTTTACCACACATACATATATTTTATACCTTTATTCATGTTTGAATCGTTAGTCACTCTTAACTTGTTCACTTTATTGTAGGTTTGAGCTCAAGGCATTCATAGCTTACGAAATCACTCTTTATGTGTTTCTCGGAGGACTAGAGGATGGAGTTAGCCTACGATTCTTTCACCTAGCCATCCACATTGCTCATGGAGATTGTTTTGCCCTAGGCTTCTTTTATTTAGGCTCTTTATATCAGTGCCTAGATCTTTATCATAAGGCTTTAATACTTTCGAAAAGACATTACATAGTAGTGTCATATGTAGATCTAGTATTCTTGGAGCTATTTTTCTATAAGCATTACAAGAGATATTTTGTTATACCAATAAAGAAGTTAAATCCCCCAGAGCCCCAACCATGGCGAGGGTAGATGGAAAAGTGGAAACAAATTTACTTAAGATCATCGATAGTGAAAATGAATTTGTATTTCGTCCTTACACTAAGAGAATAAGTGGCTATCAGTGGTTTAAAGGGTTTTATCACATAAGGAATGAGGATTTAGTGCCTCTAATTGATGCTCGTGATAAAATTACTACTATTGGAGCTAGGTTCATATTGTGGTGTACACTTAGAGGTATTCCTTCGCTACACAATTAGGAGGGACCTTCTAGCCACTATCTAGAGAAAAAGGTCATGCTATACTTGCCCCCATCGAGCTGCTTACCAGTTAGGATATGATCAAGGCATCCTTAGTTAAGTGAAGATCATAGATGACTTTGATACATGATATAAGGATTTATACCCTATTAGTTTGAAAGATATTCGCCCAGAGGTGAGGTAGCTATATTTTCCTTCCATGGAGCATTTTGGAGTTGTTTCCAATGGATGGTTGACTAATTGGAGTGACAATGTAGAATATTTCAAGCGGTATGCATCTATAGATGTGAAGTATGAGTTACTTGAAGTAGTCCCTTGTAAGCATTGCTTTTACTTATGACTTCTTAAGATGAAGAGAAATCTTCTAAAAGTGGATAGGGAAAGACATATGGCAATTATTCTCCCTCGCTTATCATTAGACAGGCTAAGCATAGTCATGTCTTTGAGGTAGCATAATCATTCCTTAACACCTTATTGCTTACAAGTTTCATTCTTTAGTACTTTTGACACTCAAACATTTCTCTTATACTCTCTTTTATATACTTTCTCTATAAGATGTAGAAGATACCAGCCATTCTCTAGTCAGAGAAACACTAGGGGATTATGAGCCTAATCAAAGGACTCTTAATGATGCTAGGTCATTGAAGTCTACCCTTTATGTTATTTAACCTTTTCCTAATTGTTATGGCTTAGGTGAGACACTTCAAATTAAGTCGTCCTGAAAATTTTGAGATCAGGATTGAAAATGCAATTATTGAATTGATTGATCTTGAATAACCCTTCGAAGGTCATGGTAAAGTAAGAAAAGACTCTTCAACACGAGATGATGATATGAGAGAAAATTCTTTGTCACAGGATGATGGTGACAATAAAAGGACAAAGTCTCCAATGTAAAATAACAGTGATGAGATCGGAGAAGGTTTTCCTAAGCCAAACAATGAAGATGATGAAATGATTTCATAAGAAAACCATGATAATGAGGATGCAGTTGCACAAGAAGGCCAAGATGATGATGAAATGGCTTCACGAGAAGGTGATGATACCAATGATAAATACATTTCCTTGATGATTTAGAGAACATGGATGAGTATGATGAACATGAGGAAGGGGATGTCTAGGCACGCACACATGCTTTACTAGATGCAGGTCTTTATGATAATGATGAGAAAAGTGACTTAGGTGGTGTCACCATAGATATTAGAGAGATAAATGATGTAGCTCTTCCTTCTACCAATGTTGTTTTGCCTATAGCATGTCCTGAAATTCATCCTCCCCTACTAATTGAGGTACCTCAACAAGTAAGGGGGGACGAGCCGAGTGTACTTGTAGCAAGCTTCGAGGACAACATCCTATCTTATGGTTTCTCCATTTAACCTCATCTTTTGGATACATTAAAGCATTTATATTAGGTAAAGGGAGAATTTTGGTCAAATTGTTTTTTCCGGGGTTCCACACTGGTTAATACTACAATGTCCATGCTTGGAGAGGCCTTTTCTTTATTAGGAAAACCTTGGAACTGGTTAACTAATGAAGAGTTGAAGCTCTTAGTTGATAGTGTCACCGAGGTGCACATTTTGAATTTCCAAGTTAATAGCATGGAGTCTATTGCCATTGAAAAGTAGAAGATATTGAATAATAAGGATTGAGAAATCAACTTGGAGAAGCTTTGGCCACATTTTAGAGGATTGACCAAGAGTAAAAAGGGAGTCTTAGTGGCTTAGATATTAAATTGTAGCATTGTCTAGGGATTCTAACCCAAAGTGATTACTCAGTTCTTGCACGTGTTGTTGCCTTGATTTCTTTCTCTCTTGATTTTGGATTTTTCAAGTCGAAGTAGGTTTTTTTTTTTTTTTAAGCTTTCATGATTAATTTCATTTATGCTTTCCTATTAAGTATGCTTTATGTAGACCTAGATATGCAAATGAATGATGTTTTTTTATGCTTGACTTTTCTTTCTATTGTACAACTTGAGTCCTTCTACATATCACATCATGGATTGCTATGAGTTATGCATCAATTTATTGAGTTTATAAAAGTTCATGGTATTATGCATTTAGAAAATATTGGATTTCTTCAGCAGCACATTATGAGATAAGATACAACAATAAGATGCAATTTCGCAATTTTGGTAAAATTTTAAGAATAACTTCGTGCACTTGGAGTATACTCTTGTTTGCAAGTAAGGTTTAAATAAGTGATCAATAGCAAGAGTCTAAATGAATGTTTTATGGAGCTATCGCATTGTTAGTCAAGGGGGTTTTACCCATTACCTAACTATTATGACACGCTTTATGCACATAGAGTTGTTATTTTTATTTGATAAAACATCATATGTACTCTTAGGAGCCAATGCTTTAACTGGTTAGCAGTCTATAAGATGGATTCATAATGTGCACTTAGGGGAACAATTCCCTTAATAAGTAGCAACATTAATGAGTTACATTATATTAGCACTTTGTTCCTTTCCTGTAATGTGTAATGTGCATTAATAAGATAATCCATAATAGAAGGAGATATGTAAAACTAGCTCATATTATTTGAGTTAGAAAGTTCATTGATTTAACTTTATTGTAATTTCCTTTTTATAAGTGAAACTTTTTGATGTATTGAAAGTTGATAGGAGTAGTGATAGCATCCATTCTTAAATTTCAAAGTTTACAATACCTATTATCATAAACTTCTTCAATGATGAACAATCCTTCCAACTTTAGTGCAAACTTAGGTGTTGAAGTACCTCGACACATGTGATTGGCTGCTTGAAGTACAATGTCACCCTATTAAAAGGATCCTTTCCTTATTAGGAGATTGTAAGTTACCCTAAGTTTATGCTAATAATTAATAAGACTACGCTTGGCAACATTACACCTTTCATCTAGTGCTTCTAGATCCATCATTTGTAATAAGTTACATCCAAGTTCAACATTTATGGCCAATTTGGTAGATGGGATTAAGACCTTTATTGGAACCATTGCCTTAGCTCCATATATTGGAGAAAAGGGAGTCATTTGTGTCGACCTTAGTTTTGATGTCTTATAAGTCCAAAGCACCAATGGTAGCTTGTTATGCTACTCCTTATGATTGGCATGGACTACGTGTCTAAGGACTTTTAGTAGACTTTTGTTAGTGGCCTTGGCTTATAAATTCTCTTTTAGATAGTAAGGCGTGGACTTTACATGATTTATACTATAGGAACCTAGCAGTTGACGAACATGTAAATTAATGAAAGGAGTGTCATTGTCAAA
The DNA here is from genome assembly GCA_024138015.1 of Lumnitzera littorea. Lineage (NCBI taxonomy): Eukaryota > Viridiplantae > Streptophyta > Magnoliopsida > Myrtales > Combretaceae > Lumnitzera > Lumnitzera littorea. The sequence continues at coordinate 60,002,931 of JAMXBB010000003.1, read as the reverse complement.
TAGAATACACTTCGGGATCTTGAACTTACATATAATATTCTACTTTATGAAACTTGCAACAACCGATCCCATTACCTTCTTTAAAGGAGTTGCCTCCACCTATTTCATAAAGCATTCTATTCCAACTAAAATCCAAATGTATCCCTTTGATGGGGGATGTATAGGTTCGATAAGATCAAACACCTATGTTTGAAAAAGCTAAGAAGTCATGATATTGGGAAGTGTAATGGCAGGGGCATGAATGGCATCACCATATATTGGCAAACGATGCACTTTTTAGTGAAATTAAAAGCGTCTGCCTCCATTGTAGGCCAATAGTACCTTATATCAAGTTAATAATAATACAATTTCCTTCCTCCATGATGTTCTCCACATTCTCCAATATCTACTTTGGCCAAAATTATTTCTATTTCAAGAAGGGCAATGTACTTTAAGGGTTTTCCCATAAATAGTACTCTGTAAAGTTTACCCTTATGCATAAGATACTTTCTAACTTTACACTTTACAAGTTTGCCATTCGTACTATTAGTAGGTAGCATACTATTTTCTAAGTAATCAATGTACGGTCGCCTCTAGTCTCCAACACTAAATACAAAATTGCATTTATCCTAATTAGGTAACTTAGAACATTTGGGGTAATGTGTTTGCACTTGAAGTGCATCTTTCACCATTGAAGGCCAATAATAGCCTGCACGTTGAATATGACGATACAATGGCTGACCTTCCTCCCCACACTAGATTTGGTGATATTCATCTAATTTGAGGCAAGCTTCCTTAGACACAATGTAACAGGATAGTACACCTTCCAAACCTTTGTAATACAACATCCCAATAATTTTGACAAAATTCTTCAAGGTTGAAACACGACCTATACTAAGATGCACTAACTATTCCATAGGTGAGATGCGCTAATATTATGTACTTCTTCATCTTCTTTAAGGAAATTCAAGGCCATACATGGGATAGATTTCTTAGCCACTCGAACATTCTCACCATCACTTATATCTTGAACCAAAATCTTAGATTCCAAAGGGGCCAATGCATCAGTGTATCAATTCGTGGATCGAGTTATGTACTCGTATCACACGGAGTTAAACTTTCTAACAAAAGCCTGCATTGTAGCCCTATAGACGCAAGTGTGGGTTCCTTTAATCTAAATTCACATGTAGCCTATTTGATGATCAAATTTAAGTCACCTCAAATATGCAAACAATGTGCCTCGACTTCTTGTGTAGACAATAAACTAAGTAATAATGCTTCATATTCAGCTTCATTATTAGTGCATTGAAAATCACGCTTAAATGCCAACAATACCTCCTGACCCTTAGGTGATGTTAGTACAATTCCTACTCCCCAACCTTGATTTCTTGTAGAGCCATCAAATTGTAATATCCATTCCCCTTTTGTCTCGACGATTAAAGAATCCTCATGGAACTCAGCCGATATGGTATTCGTAGTTGATCCCTCTTAAGCATTTAGGAAATGTTCTAGCAAATCAACTAAGGCTTATGACTTAACAATTTTAAGGGATTGTACTCAAATATCAAATTCTCTAAGGAGAAGCTACCATTTGGCTACTCGTCCTAACAAAATTGGTTGAGATAATAAGTACTTGATTAGATTTGAATGATTCAGCAGATTGATCTTGTGTGCAAGAAAGTAATACCATAGTTTCTGCATAGTAAATACCAGCGCGAGATAATGCTTCTAGCAATTCGGGTAACTGGCCTCACTCCCTTGAAGGGTTTAGCTCAAATAGTATATAGGTCACTCTTGACCATCTATTTCTTGTGCAAGTAAAGCTCCAATAGACTTGTCAGTTGAAGTAAGATACCAAATCAATGGCTTTCCTTTGATAGTCATGGTCATAACCGGTAGCGAGATTAGGATTATCTTAATCTTTTGAATCACTTCTTCATGGATTTGATCCCACTCAAATGAAGTTCCCTTTTTCAAAAGTTGATGCAATAAATATGAAATCTCTGCAAGTGCAAGTATAAACCTTTTGATATACGAAACTTTTCTCGTAAAGGTTTTTAATTCCTTTAAGGTAGTGGGGATGGCATTGATCTTATAGCTTGTACTTTCGTAGGGTTAACATCAATTCTATTTCAATGAATAACAAACCTAAGAAACTTCCCTAAAGATACTCCAAAAACACACTTGAGAGGGTTCATGCAAAGCTTATACAACCAGCATTGCTTAAAGACTCTTTGTAAATGAACCAAATGATCAAGTACTCTTCTAGATTTGATGACTATGTCATCAACATAATCCTCCATAAAATCATGCATCATGTCATGAAATAGAGCGGTTATTGCCCTCTAATATATGGTACCCACATTCTTAAGCCCAAATGGCATGACAGTGTAATAAAAGTTCTCAACTGGCGTATGCAAAGTAGTACACTCTATGTCCCTTATCGCCATCTTGATTTGATTATAACCACTAAAGCCATCCATAAATGAAAACAACTCATGTCCTATGGTTGCATCTATTAAAGTATCAACATTTGGCAAAGGAAAGCCATCCTTACGATAAGCCTTATTCAAATCTTGAAATTTCACATATACTCTTATTTGTCCATTTTTTCTTCTTATAGGAACAATATTAGCAAGCCAAGTAAGATGTTCAATTGACCTTATGAACCCAGCTCATAACAATTTCTCTACCTCTTACTTGATTTGTACCTTGATCTCAGGAAGGAAAACTCTTTATCCTTACTTTACAAGTGTAGCTCCTAGAGCAATATTCAACCTATGCACTATAAGGTTAGGATCCAATCTAGGCATCTCTTCATAAGTCCATGCAAACATATCCATATATTATTTCAATAACTCAATAATATGAACTTCTATTTCCTACAAAAGACTCTTACTTATGAAGATTGGTCATCTCGATTCTCCTAGTTGTGCTAGATCCAACTCTTCTATTTCCTCAGCTTGAGGCTTCATGTGATCTTATAACTGTTGTGGGGTATGATGGATTTCTTGCACTAGTATGGGATCTGAAGAGGAGAAGCACACCTCCTTAAACCCCTTAAACAATCATAAGCAATGCACGCATCTTCCATCCTCTCAAATAAAACTTTCAATTTTATTAGATTGCTTATTCTTCTTCCTCTAACCACGTATCCTTCTTTCTTTTGTTGGCCCTCTTAGACTTCTTCCTATGTAGGCAAGGGAACACCAGACGGCTTGGCTATGGTTGTTTCCTCATCTTCAGCGAACTCATCGAAGAATCCTGATTCAGTAAAATATGACCTGTGTTATTTAAAAGGATTCTTTGTAGTAGGGATGAACACATGTTTTCCATTCCAATGCCCTTTAATATACTAATGTAATGTTAAAGGAACTAATTTGTGATTGTACAGCCACTTTTTCCCCATAAGCAAGTGATATTGCACAAACACATCGATCACATGAAAAGTGGTGGTGTTATGAATGGGCCCAACTTTAAGATTAACATTGACATACCTAATAAAGTCTGTAAGGGCATGACTAAAGCCATTTACTGATATGGGCTATTTAATCAAGCGCCGAATATCGATCCCTATAGCTTTTAAAGTACTCATCAGCATTATATTCAAGGAGAAACCATTATCAATGAACGTTCTCTAAACTAGGTAACTATTAAGAACACCCTCCACATATAGTGGACAATTATGATTAAAGCTTTTTACATACATATCTACTTCAGCAAATAAGATGGTGTTTTCATGCGCCTTGGCCATTCTCTTCACGGGTTGCACTATGCTACATTTTGCATATTGACCTTTAAAGATCTACGTAAGTGAAACCATTGCTGTAAGCTTGACGTTTTCGTTGAATCCTAGTAAGTAAAAAAAGTTTCTAAAATTTGCAGTTTTCAACATTACCATAACAAGAGACGGATACTCATCATCATGAATTCCCCTTACTTCTAAAGGGTTCTGTGTCAATCACTTTAGTCGTAAAGGGGTCATGGCTAATGGCATAGACAACACCTTTTTAGTCATTATGAGCTGGAAGTAGATCATTTCTAACATCGTTGTTGTCTATAATTAACTCACCACGTGTAACCCATTTTTTGAATATTCTCTTCAAAGTGAAATAATCTTTCGTCGATTAACCAACACTCTAAAACCTACAGTACTTAAGATTTCTTATCTCTTAATCTATAAGGATACGCTCAACCCTTGGGAGCTGGAGATTTCCATCACGTAACCACTAATAAACTATTTAATGCACTTTCACTATTGGGCATGGATACATTGTCAAGCCTGGTTTGTCACCTCCCAGTTTTTTTGTAAATTAGGTCTTCTTTAAACTATTCAATATTAAACCCTACTCGTTTAATATTGATCCTTGACCAGATTTTAAAGAAAACCGATTTTTATTTTAAAAAGATATTGGGGTTGCTACCTAATCGAAGTCGGGAAAAAAAGTTAAGTTACAACTAATTGGGTAGATTGATTATAACTTAACTACTGGTCTATTCATTAAACTAATTTATAAAACGGTTTTTGAAATCAAAGATCTGGATTTGGGGGTTTGGAATTTTAAATCCTTACGATTACCATTAACTTTCCAAATTTAACCTTAACCTTAAAAATCACTTTTTAATTTTCTAAAATAGAACTCGATTATTCACCTAAATTGGATAACTTAAGTAATTTAAACTAAAAAAAAAAAAAAAGAGAAGAGAAATTAGGTATTTTTTTTTTATTTTTTACCATCACCCTGTAGGTGCCTAAGTATCCGCTATTTTAAATCAAACATACGTAGTTTTTTTTTTTTTTTTTTTGTAAAACTTTAGTAGGTTAGGTTTGTTTTAATTTGAAAATATGCCAAATTTATGTTTTTAATTCAATTTGATTTATTTAAGGAAATTTCTAAAGAAAAGGGGTCATAAATTGGAAATTTTATATTTTGGAAAGTTCTAAAGGGCCCTAATTTAAAAAAAAAAAGTCTAATTATTTTTTATTTATTTTGGAAAACTTGATTTCTTTTTACTGTTAAAAACAAATTTTTTTCATTAACTCCTTTACTTATTTTTTATTTTTATTATTGCCTTGTTTATTTCTCTTTTATTTTACCTATTTCTAATATACTAAATAAATAAACTATTCTTTTTATTTTTTTTTCTTGCTTTTTCTTTTATTCCCTTTTCTTTTTTCTTCTATTTTTCTTTTCTTTTTTCATTATTACATTTACATTGAAAAATGAAATAAATAATAATAAAAAAAAAAACTAAAAAAAAAAAAAAACAAAAGAATTCAAATGAATCAGGCCGGATTGGACAACAAAGCAGGGCACATGAATCTTGGGTTTAGTGTTTAGGTCAAATCTTAAAGCTCTAATGGGTCCAATTTGGGTTGCGAAGAAGGGGATCTGCTACGGTTACTGTGGGCTGACTCTACTGAATCTAACCACCAAAGTGAAAGGGAAAATGGTTTTTTATGTATATTTAATTGTGTTTAGGGGGAGAGGAGAGGAGTTAGCTTGATGCCATAGCAGTTGGAGGTTGTTTGAGCGATGGTTGGAGATGAGTAGTAGTGGTGGTTTTGGGTAGTGCACAATGTGGTTGCTGGAGGTGAGGGGTTGATTAGGTTAGGAGTTTTTGGTGGTGTTAAGCTCAGTTATAATGCTGATTGGGGGTAGAAGTGGCTGGACAAAGTGTTTTAAGGAAAGAGAGAGACGATGGTGGCATGAAGAGAGAGAGAGCAAGTGGTTGAAGAAAGAAAAAAAGAGAATGTAAGAGTGATTCTAATGCTCGTGAGTGATTGTCTCTACTATGAAACAAGCCTAAGACTCCTATTTATACACCAATTCAACTTAGAAAACAAGGAAAGCTAAGATCGAGTTAAATGCAAATTCTTAGATTTTCAATTTTTTTCCAACTTTTGGAGCTTGATTTAAATGTGTATTTGACCAAATTTAGATGCGCTTTTGACACCAATTCATAGTAAGCTATGCAGAGGATGATATTGCACCATTAATTAGTGTATTTAACCAAGGAAGCTATGTGAAATCTAGGGCCAAAGTAAAGGGTGTAAGTTGTTTTTTAGCAAAGAAAGAGGGGGGAAATAAGGGAAAGAGGGGAAAAAGAAAAGGAAAATGCTGATATAGTGTCATGTTAGGCAATCTAACCAACCACAGTATGCCACGTAGCCTCACAAGGCAGCTGACATGGCGTACCACGTAGCGCCATGTTAGCCCACCATCTAACTCGATGTTGCTACGTGTTAGGATACATAGCGTAATAAGATCTTAATATGCGACAGTTCTTGATCAATTGAAAAAATAAAAAGGCTATGCATACCTTTACTAAGATTCAAATCCCTAACCTCTAAGTTTAACTCAATACCATGTCTATGCGCTTATCCGTTAGGCCATTAAACTGTATCTTGTCTATATGTTCAATTAAATTGCACATATGGATTAGGTCAGTCGAGGTTAGATTCAAATCTAAGCCTAAGCCTAACGATCCTCTCCTTATTTAAAAAATTTATTCTATTTAAACTATCTAAAAATTATTATTTTCTAAATTCCTTAAAACTTTTACTTTTTTCAATTTTTTCTATCTTTTGTGATATTTTTTATTTTCCTAAATTTTTCATTTTTTTTTCTAAATTTCTTATTACTTTTTCGTGCTTTTTCCTATTTTCCTTTTTTTTTTTTGCATTTTCTTAAATTTCATATTTTTGGTTTTCTTATTTTTCTATTTTTTGTGTTTTTTTTCTAAATTATGACCCTTTATCCTAAAAATAAAAAGGGGGCAAAAATTGGGTATTTACATATGTCAACATTGGTCTAGATTTGGAGGACTAGTCATTTTTGGGTTTCTTCATTTCTTTTTATGATTCGCCTTAAGCAACATTCATGGACAAAGCACGCTTATTGAATCTCCTAGGCTCATTCCTTTGCCGAGCCACCAAATTGTTGGTCCTTCACAAGTTCTCGACTAACACTGCAAAAGAAGCCAAAGAAAGGTTCTCAAGATAAATCGTGTATTGAAGGACTATTCCTTGAATGCAAATCTTAACCAATTCCCTCTTGTCACAAACATCTTGTATATCTAAGGAGCATTCTCTAAACTACTCAATATAGTCCATGAGATCTTTGTTAGGCCTCTAACGAATTCATCCCATGTTAATGAGAGTAACCTTTTCTTTAGTAGAGAAAATTTTTTCCAAAAACATCCTAGACATTCTAACTTATGAATTAACTGATCCTAATGGGAGATTAACATACCAAGTGTAGACTTTCTCTGTAAGAGACTTCGAGAATTCATTCAATTTTAAATCATTGTCTAATCCATATACTTCTAGAGTTTTAATAAATTTCAACAAGTGTTCCTTAGCATTCCCTTTCTTCCCATTAAATAACATGAATTTTGGACTCACATAATCATTTGGATAAGGTTTCATAGCAATGCGTGGATGGTATAGGAGCTTCAGTTCTAATACATTTAATGTTGATTTTGCCTATATTTCTCTCATATACTGTCACATCCTGAAAAGATAGAGTCTTAACAATCCTATTATGTGAGCCATCCTAAGATAGAAATCGATCTTACAACTACTATCTTAGATCTAGTTTATATTAGGCATACTTGATTCTACCACTTTGAAGTATCCAATTAGATACTAGTTTGTTATAAACCTATAGAATAATCTTTTAAAATAATTTATTAAAAATAAACTTATAATTTAACTTTACAAAAGAGTGGTAATAGATCCTATAGGTACCTAAACTAAAATATTGAAAACTAGCAAGCCCCTTAAGGAGGCTTGTGTAGTTTTCCTTAAAAGTTAGGAAAATTAGTATTAAGAACAATAAATAGTCATTTCTTATTAAGCCTCACTCCCCATTTTAGTTTACTAGTACTCTTGTTTTGGGAGGATATTAATAATCCATTTGAAATTTGCAAAACGAACTATAGGGAAATGAGTGACAACTTGCTTAGTAAGTAAGGCGGAGATAGAAGTATGTGTTCATCACATCACAAGCAGGGTTTTCAACTAAGTTAGTTAGATGCAACACATATACAAGCAAATGCCATCACAAGATGTTATTCGATTCATGGTAAGATCAAAGAAATTATGCCTGCTCTAATTCAGGTTGAGGAGTTTGATGTCATATACTCGTGAATTGAAACCAAATCAAGGCTTGTGCAATAGAAAACACCATTCTCTCGTGACTACCTTCGAACCATGGCTCCTAACCTTATCGTGACCTCCTCTCTTATCACTTTATTCGGTTAAGGATGGGAAAAAGACCATTTTAGTTATTCTCATTAAGGGGAATCCATATTTGACTAAAGAGTCCTAGCCGTTACCCCTAGTAGATTATGATGCATATCAGGTTAGATGTTGTATTGAGTTTAAGTTAGTCATTTTTTTAAGGTAATCAATGAAGCTCAAATAATTCAAACACAATAATATTCATAGAACAACTATAACATGGAGCTCAGCTCTTATTATAGCAAATTAGATCTCAAACACAAGCATTACACACATACAAATAGCTAACTACAAATATAAGCACATACATACTACATTCTGAAATGATACCTTGAAATACTATTAAGCATTGATCCTACTTAGTTATACTAAAGCTCACTCCGATAGATTTGGAACATCATGGCTTCTTTTACTTAGAAGTTTTATATATACCAAAGCTTATATTTAGTTTTCGTAAGATTTACAAAAATATCAAGATTTTATCTAGTACCTGGTTGAGATATTATTTATACAACTATTCAGTAGAGTTGCATATATATATTTATATATATATACATATATATATACTTTAAGTATTTTATTTTGTTATATAAGTTATAACAACTTACTTAATACTATCTATTATACATAATTTTACTATTCATTATATTATATTGTTTCGATGATATCAAAATATACTTTTTATTAATCAAATTACGTTTTAATTACGGAAAGATAGTTATAAGATGATATTTTTCCATGATATTACAAAAGACATCTATTTTGTTATCTAAAGTGATCTGGTTTTAGTAAGATTAGTATCATGGAGTTCATATGAACTCAATGATACGTATTACATATTTCGTTTAACAAATTATCCCTAAAGAGTATTTGTAATCCTAGTATACAGATAAAGTTGTATAGTAAATAATATTATATTGATATCATATTATGTAAATAAAATAATTTTCACACAATTTGGTGCCAAGATATGATAAATCATATATTATTAAATCTTCGCATATATATACATCACAACCTGATGTCTATAGTAGCACAAAATATAATATAATTTTAAAAAAATGGATAATCCTAATCGATCAGGGTATGTTCAACCATGAGTTAATCAAATAACTTACATATTTTAACATAGTATTACTAAATACATATCCTAGTTACTAGTTTAAGCTATTTAACTAAGAAAATTCATAATAAATAGCATAGATCATCAAATAATTCTACACAAATTCCTATAAACTTAGAAAATTATATGGAATTCAATAGCAACTTGTTTCATGCATTTAGGTTTCTCGCCTATATAAATAAAATTACTATTTTACCCTAAATCATGGTTAATTAAGCAAATAATATGATTTTTACACCGAACTAATTCCAACCTATCTTGACATCATTTTGAATAGCTAGAATCAATTGGATCCTAATTTCATCAATTATTTCACCTAAAATCAATCTAATTCACAAATTACCTTATTTTTAACCATTTTTAGGGCCTTAAAATACAATAAATACTAAATATATATAAAACCAAAATCAGGGTACATAGTCATAAACTACATATAATATGTATTATATAGAAAAATTTTGGAGTTTAAGACAATGTCATTAGTACATTCATTTTAAATAAAATTCAGATGAATAGTGCATTTATTAAGCAAGTATATAAAATATTCACAATTTTGCAAAAATAAAATTATAGAATGAAAGTACATCTAGAATAACCTAGGAATTAATTTTTCTATATATTTTTTCTAATTAATTTAATATATATATATATTTTAAATAGGGAAAAATAGAGTAGAAACTTGGGACCTTTGTTCATTGAAGCTCCTACCATTGTTGGCCAGCAAGGGTGGTGGGTGTACTGCTAGGGGTCGACTGGTTGCAACAAATAACCATGGTTTGGGATGGAACCATGTTAGGCTGATCCTTGCTCTGTTTTTCTATATTTTTTGCTATCGTTTCTTTTGAGTGTTTTGGGTACCAAAATGTATAAAATGAAGTACAAGGGGCTATTTATTAAGAATTAAGCCAGCTTGAATATTCCTTAAAAATTAAGTAATTTTTTTCTTATTATTTTTCTTTTTCATCACAAATTTCTAAGTTAAAGGTATCCTTTGATCTTCAAGTTGGCTTTTGACTCAACAATTGATGTTAATTTGGATTCCCATGGTTGTTTCCAAAAATTTTCTAAGCATTTAGATGTGTTTTGGTTGATTTTTAAGTAAAATATTAATATTTTATAACTTTACTAATATACGTGTATCTATATCCTATATATTTGGTACGTGTAATGAGTAATCACATTCATATAATTATGTTTTGCTTATGTTATTTATTTTTAAGTTATATTTTCTCTTTAAATTTTGTGAATTTACTACTTTTTTGATGTAGTTTTAAGTTTTTAGGTTAATTTACAAGTATTGTTATTATATATATATATCGAGTATTGTAATGCCCTAGGATTTTGAGCTAATTTAATAACCTTAGGATCCGAGTCCCTAAATTTAAGGTATCAGACTAAGTTATCCATTTTATTTCAAACTTTACAATAAAGTTAGAAAAGGTAGACGAAATAGATTAAGTAAAATCAATTTCTCAAAATAAGCTATATAAAAATATTAATTTATCATTAAAACCAATAATCTTAAAATTCGAGTTTTTAGATATAGCGAGATATTATAGATAAGTTAATTAACTTTCAAAAATAATAAATAAAGTTGAATTATATATAATATACATGTATTACATGTGATATACATTATATGTATTAAATATATACAAATAATAATAATAATAATAAATTATTAAAATTAGGTAAGATAGTGGAAAATTAATAAAAAAAATTGAATGGGTAAGTCACCAAATGATGTTTCAAGCTAGGATTAATTATAAATGATGAGTCAACACTTGGTTAAGGAGAGAATGACACATAGCACCTAGGAAAATGTGAAATTGATATGTGTAATTTTACCTTTTTACATGGAAAAAATCCCTAAACCTTTAAATAAGGCTCCAAACATTATTTGTAATATTTTAGCACCTAAAACCACAAGAACATAATTTTAGAAAATTGAAAAAAATTAGAAAAAAATAAAATAAAAATAGAACAAGAAATATGGTCGAAATTGAGTTAGGGTGGTTCATGTACCAAATCACAACCTGAGTTAAAGTGGCTTAGAGGTCCTATAGAGGGTGGTTGGAGAAGTTGTTTCGATAAGGAGCAGTAACCAGGAGGCAGCTAGAGGTAGTTAGTTTAAGTGAACTAATTTTTTACTTGTAATTTGTTTAATTTGCTGAAAATATCAAATGTTGTCCATTAATTATGAAATTTGGTTTTCTAAAGTTATTTTAGGTGTATATTAATTAAGTAATTTTATTTTAATTAAATAATTAGTGAAAATATAGGTTCCCTAAGAAAATACCCTGTTTGGCCTAAAATTAATCTAATTTTTATAAATATTAGATTATATTGTTTCAGGCTCAATTTTTGTATGTAATACACCTAATATATATATTTAATTGTGGTAATGATAAATTTTGAAATTAAGCATGTTTACTATTTTTTATAATTATTTTGAATATAACTATCAATTTTACAGAATTATTAAAATAATTAGTTTTTGATGAAATTAATGAATGAGCCCTACATGTTTAAACTTCTGGATGTTTATAATGATATTTAGAATATTTAATTTTTATCTCACTCACAAATTTATTTATTTTCCTTAATTTTCAATAATTTTGAGCTAAAATCGCTATTTTTATAAAAATAGATAATAGCTAATTTAGTATAATTGATGATCAATAACTAAACTACATATTTTTATAAGTCTATAGGATTTTTCATGAAATTAATCAGGCTCGTATACTATTTATTATGTATTTTCCTAGTATAAACCTATATATTAGCTTAATATATAATATAGTAACTAGTATTATTAGAATGTTTATTAAATTTGTGTCAAATGAACACTTTGGGCTATAATAAGTGTTACTAGACAAGTTTGGAAAGTATAAATTTTAGGGATTTTAGTCTAGTAGTAAAGCTTACTCGAGTCAATTACAAAGTTAGGATAACGTACAGTCGAGCCGTAATGAGAAAAGGTATTTTTGGGTTTTTGACAATATTGATCAATCTTGTTTCTTAAGATATATTAATAGTACTCAAAATAACGATTATGAAAACATAAAGTTTATGGAAATGAGTAAGGTTTGATCAAACGAAGTTTAAAAATGCGCAAATGAAAGCTTATAACAGTTCGGGTTCAACCCATACTTGATTTGAAGACTGTGTTATATTTTCATAAGTGTAAGATGTAAGGAAGGACCACATCATGAAGTTTAGGATTTTGTGCTATTACTAAGACTAGGTAAGTGAATCTAACCTATGCTTAGAGTAGATATATTGCTACTCATAACATTATGTTCTGTTTAATGTTGTGTTGATTGAATATGGGCATATCCTGGTTGAATTGATATGCTACTATAATAGATGCTGATGTTGTGATTTTGAATAACAGTAAATATATTCTGGTTAAACTATGATGTTGCCATGTTGGGCAATGATTTGTGTTACAAATGATTATGCTAACCAGGGAAGTTGAGTGATTGCTAACTCAATCTTTTAAGTATTTACCTAAGTGAACCCTAAGTGAGAAACTAGAATTCCGCTATGAAGAGTTCAAAAACTAGAATAAAATCATTAGTTGAATAAAACTGGAAGATTGATTACACTGATTGACATTCTTGAGTTACTTTTGCATATCATGGTATAGCATGGCACAAAAAGGGACCTACAAGTCAGAACTTTTAGAATGAGGCTTCCAAATAATCATGGAAAAAGCATGGCTTTATAAACTCAGTTTTTGGTAGCATATAGATTAGATTGCCTAAACATTGTGACTAGTTTGATAGTCAAATTTGGTAGACTACATTGTAGGTCTAATTTGGTAATGTTGCCACTTTGACATAGTAAACTACAGTCTATAGTCTAATTTGTAAAGTTGGGGGTCCTTTTCCTAAGCAGCTCCTTATTGCCTATTTTGATAATGGTAGATTACAATGTGTAGTCCAATTTGGTGGGGTTCCTGGATGTATAGTCTAATTTGGTAGGAGTCCTATTCCCAGATAGCTCCTTACTACCCTAGGTTCTTGAACATTGTATTCAGATGCCTGGCTATGTCGACTAATCGAAAGAAGTTTGAAGGGCATAAGATATCAGTACTAATGTATGCTACGTACATGAGCATAGAATGTTGTATTGCCAGTAGTAAATGCCCCATTGGGCAAATGCATATGTGAAGTTGAACCTATGGGTTATAATTGAAATGTTTCAGTTGTGATATGCAATATTGTCTACCATATTGTCTATATTATGTTGTTTGTTATCCACTTTCACTTAGCTTCAGTAGTTGAGGGGATAAAATGTTTTATCCTTAGTTAACTATATCATAAAGCGCCTAACACTAAGGAAGGATATATATACTAAGAGCATGAGTCGGAGTCAGCAAACTTTTGTATGGAACTTGTACTAAGTCAAGAATCTTATTATTGTGAAGATGATAAAGGAAAAAGCTAGTTCATATTTTGATGTAAATATTATATTGTATACATAAGTTGTAATAGGAAATCCAACTAAACTCTGATGTAGAAACCCTTTTATTATGTAAACAATGTTGTCTTTTGATAAATGAGTAGGTTGAGTTAAGTTTTCAATAAGTACATCCCGTGCTATGTTGAGATGTGATAAGTATATTCATAAAAATACATGTATATTCATATAGTATATTATGCTATATTATTTCCTTTTATAGCTTAATTAATTTATCTCTACGATCACGTCGCATTTTTGGCTTGATTTTAAGAGTTCCAATAAGTTTTACGCTATATTAAATAATTACGCTTCTAAAGCTAAAATTAGATTTTTAGGATATTATTTTTAAAATCTAACTTTATTGAGTTACTTCAACTAACTTTTCTAACCTAGTCATAAAGTTTGGACTTAATCGAAGAAGTTTTCTCAAGTGTCCTAAATTTAGGTACGGTTATCCTAAATACAACTTTAAGGGCTCACATAAAATAAATCTTAACTATTACGATTATATTCTTGATATTTTATTATATTTTTTACTTCCAAGCCTGTGAGAATTACTCAATTAGGGTTACTATGTTCCTCATAAGTTTCTAGCATAATTAAGTTACCCTTCCAAATGCCTTAGATCAATTGTTGACTCTAATTTTACAAGAATAAGGCCTTGCCCTGATATTTAGATGTTCATATCCTAATTGCTAATTTTTAAGATATCACATATATACATTCAGATCCTCTTTAGTCACAAATGAAGCCCTTTGAGTAGATGTTTTTGTCCTTATTGGTGCTGTAGAAGCGAGGTTAGTGAAATTCACAAGCATATAATTCGTTGGAGTCGAATTCATAGGGATAGGGTGTACAATTCAACAATTGTAAATGTAAGGTGGCAAGTGAAGACGACGAACCTCCAATCCAAATTCCCTGATTTATCATTTCAAGTGGGGTAAACTATGTGGTTACAGGCTCCACTGTAGGAAGCTGCTCCTCAACTTTAGGAGCATCTTACTCACCAGTAACTGGGGGATTAAGTAGTTGAGGAGCTGTTGTAACATGTTGTTACACCACATTAGAGGGACCTAAAGTAGTTGCCCCTTATTGTTCTGTAGTGAAAGTAGCTAAAACAAGTACATATTAAGTAAATATCACCTTGAGTTCATTTAGATTTTGATTAGTTTGTTGGAGCTCTCACGCTAGTTGTGCATTGTTAGGGATGCCTTCTTAAGTACTGTCTCCTTGATTTACACCTTCGACTAGAGGCATTTTTTGGTTATTGGTGATGATAGTACCATCTTGCTCCTAATTATTACTATCTATAAGATTAGTAGGTCCCTGTATGGAGGTACCATGATACAAGTATCAAGTCTTCTTCCCTAATAAAGTCACCATAAATGTAAGGTTGAGGGTTTGAATGTGAATGTCACATGTGTACTGTATGATAGACGCATTACGTGTGACTAGGGAAATAACTTAAGTAATTTGTATAGGATGATTAAGAGAGAAGTATAGGTGATCTCAAGATAAGTGGAGGAGCACAAATGCATTAAACTCCACTATCAATGAGGAGTATGAAAGTGTTTTTGATATAAAATGTTCAAGTATTTAATCCTTCATGGTCAGAATCCAACAAAGTAATAGCATTCATGCTAATTCTCTTTTATCCAAATGAGGAGGGGAGGAGGGTATTTATAGAGAATGACCCTTGATCTCATCTATTGGATTGTGATGACAATCAAGGGTTAGAATTAATTCCATCCTTTTAATGGACATAAGACGGGCCTCTTTTATGAGCTTAGGCCTAAATGGCCTTATTTTATTAGTGTAAGCTAAGTTGACAAAGTTAGAACAAATAAACCGATCTAACAAGCCCTCCTCAGAGCCCACCATACCAAAACTCCCTTGATCATCCTGAATATATGTATAAGCTTGACTCTTTGAGTCCTATCACCTTATCACAAAAAGTTAAGTCCATTTTACTTATTGGGCTTAAGACTCATGGATCAAATTTATCTCTCTACAACAATATGTTGGTCAACATGTCCATGTCCATTCAAAATAATTATCTAATTAGAGACAAGTTTAGATAATAGCCTTAAACTATCACTAATATTATATCAATATTATTAACTTATGACTACTTTATTTAATTTATGGAGCTTTATGGAATATATAAATATCACAACAATGCCATATATTAATGATAACAACAATAATAACGATAGTAAAATGAAATAATCTACATTTCATAATTTTAAAATGCATCAAAATTATCTTAGTAAATTATTGACAAACTTACATTTAATTGGACTATCAATGTTATTAAGAAGGTTTAATAATCACAAAAGCAAAATGAAATAATCTACATTTCATAATTCTAAGGTATAACAAAATAGGAAAGGAAAAATTACATATTAGAGGATCAAACTTAGTGTTAGGTTTAAATAGAAAAATGAATTTTCTTTTTTTAATGTTCAAACAAAGGAAAAAATTTTTTAATAGTATTGTATAAATATAAGATGACATTATAGCTCTAGTATAACATCATTATTTTGATGATATGGTAACTTAAATATACAAAAATATCTCATCCTCTATTTAATGTGACATCATTAATTTGTAGCACTTTACATAACGCATATTATATTTACACTACTTAGATAACATTTGTTATCAATTTAAACTATATATATATTATTCTAATTTAACCCAAAATGTTAATCTTTTGAAGTGTGACTTTCCCTCTAATAAACAAACATTGGAAAAAAAGCTCAAAAGTAAAAGCTTGAGATGCAAAGGAAGTTTGATTGACAAAGAAACATTTGAAGGCCAAGGACAATTAAGAGGATAGAAAAGGAAAAAGTAAAAATCTAAGGATGAAGAAAGGCCCCATCAATTCTCTTAGCAATTTTCAAAATGTGGAGTTTTTTGTAAACTTTTCCATTTTCTTTCTTATTTAAAGTTGGTTAAAGTGAAACTATAGATGAGGATTATAGGTTAAGGACTTACGTTTCATTTTAGACTAACTTTAACGCAATAGATCACCATAAAGGTGGAGGATTTGCAGGAGGGGCAATGTTACAATTTACACATCAACTTTATTGTTTGTTACAATTATAAACTTTTGACTTATCTAATTATATACCCAATTAAAAATTTAGTTGTCACCATTTATACGTCAGTCAACTCTAATTCACATCATTGGTCTAGTTAACACGATAAGCTAATAAGGTGGTTTCCTATCACCTTAAGAGGGTTGTACAGCCCCTTAATGTCATGGGTAGCCACTTACAGCTAGTAATCGGCCTCATGGCCTACATTTTTTAAGTAGGTTGAGACCTATTGTTTTGGATAGATGAGCGGTGATATGGATTTCGTGGATGAACACACAAACCCAATATTACACATAATCGAATGGTAGGTCCGAGTCGTGAGATCGCTTGAAAAGAAAATGAAAGTTGAGGTTGAGCAGTGATTCCTGTGTACCAATAATAAATATGACACACCAACACCTCACATAAGCTTGGGTTATACTTGATATGATGCACAAGTATGGCCAGAGGTCACTTACCATTAATCCATGCTCAAATGGGCTAGATAAAAGTAGCTCAAGAGTAAGTAGAAGGACACTTAGTTCAAGAGTAAAAGTTCCGTGTATTCTTTGTATGATTCATTATGCGGCTATTATAATATGCGAATATTTATAATACCTAGTTAGGGTAAGTCCTAAATTATAGAAAATTATAGAAATGGATCCTTACTTGCTAAACAAAAGGAGAATAATTTATAGGGGAAGCATGAAATTGTGTAAAAGAATATCCTTTGTTAGAAAGATAGTACGGATGTCAAAAAAGACAGCACGTATATGTTTTACTTAGTCTGTAGTCCTAATAATACTATGAGCTGAGTAGGGGTAAGCTTTGATTAGGTCTAATCGGCGTCGGTAGTTCAACAGCTTTAATTGTTGGGACTAGACAAGGGTTGGCTTAGGGACGACTCACATTTGGGTCGACCTCGAATGGTCTGCTCTTGACAATTATCAGCTTGGCCTGGGCAGTATGGAGATGGTTGTTTTCTTGATTTGATGCTTAGACTAGGGTGTTGTGGAGGGGTCAGCTCAATACCTCTATAGTCCCTTGGATGGTGTGGAGAGCGAAGTAGCTTGGCAGATCAGACTAGGGTAAACATTGCTCCTCGATGCTTAACTCACCTTAGATAACTCGGCATACCATCTAAAAAAGCCCTTAGGCTCGGGAGCGCATAATCGATCCTTGATTCCTATCATCTCCTCCAAGTTGTTTGAGATTTAGGATCAAATCTGGTTTAGCTCTAAGTTGCTCATTTTCGGGAGTGTAAGGTTAAAGATCAACAATGTTGAAGGAGTTTGAGACTCCATATCCTTCAGGTAATTCAATCCTAGGATTAATCATTTTAAGCACTTTAAAAGGTCTGTCGGCTCTGGGAGACAACTTGCTCTTCCTTAAGTTTAGGAATCGTTCCTTGCTAAGATGTATCCAGACCAAATCACCTGGTTGAAATTCTCTCTTCCTCCATCCTCAACTTCACTTCTCAAGCTTAGTATCAGCTTAGCTCAATTACTTTATAGCCTTCTAGTGCATAGCTTTGATGGCCTAAACTCTTTCAATGGCTGGCCAGTCATCATCAAGCTTTGGTTGGAGTGCTTGATCTATTGGTAGCTCAGGGTTAAACCTAAAGGTAACTTCAAATAGAGACATGCTTATTATGCTATGGGCGGTCTTGTTGTAGGCAAACTCAATGATTAGCAGACACAGATCCCAATTAATCATGTTTCATCCAATAGCAACCTATAGCAAAGTTCCCACGGTTCTATTAACAACCTCGGTCTGTCCATCAGTCTATGGATGGTAAGACATGCTGTACAATAGCTTGGTTCCCATTCACCTCCATAATGTCCTCCAAAAGTAGTTCATGAGCTTTGGGTCTCGATCCAAAACAATGGTTCTAGAAACTCCGTGAAGTTTGATTATTTCCTATAAGAAAAGAGAAGAAACAGCCAAAGTGTTGTTAGTTTTGGAATAAGGTACAAAATTTGCATCTTGCTAAATCGATCCATAACAATCATGATGGAGTCCTTCCCTCAGGACATCCTCGGCAATCCTAACATAAAGTCCATACTTAGCTCAGACCATTGTTTGGTTAGGACGAGTAAGGGTAGATAGTGTCCTTCCTCAACTTGGCTCTTTACCTTTCAGTTGAAGTTTTTCACTGAAGTAAGCAATAGGTCAACCTTCCTACATTATCATAGCACCTATGCTTAGTCCAGACGCATTGCATTCTACTTCGAACACTTTGTTAAAGATCGATAGAGCGAAGACAATGGCTGTAGTTAGCCTCTCTTTCACTTCCTCAAAACTCCTATTCTCTTTCACTCCCCATTTGAATTCAATGCTCTTCTTTGACAGTTCAATAAGTGCAGCCATAATGGTACTGAAATTCTTTATAAATCTACAATGAAACGATGCTAGGTCGTAGAAACTTCTTACATCTACAAAACAGGTCAACTCAGGCCATTCTATGAACACTCTTAGTTTCTCATCATCGACTCGGATGCCACCTCTACTCACAACAAACCTCAAGAAGATCTCCTTAGATTGACAAAAGTTGCACTTCTTTAGATTGGCATAAAGCTATTTAGCTTTGAGTTTTGCAAAGACTCTTTAGAGATGCTTCTAGTAAGTCTCCAGGTTGGGATTATATACCAAAATATCATCAAAATAAACTATGACAAACTTTCTTATTAATTCTCGGAGCACATGATTTATCAAGTGCTTAAATGTGGTCGGCGCATTAGACAGTCCAAATGGCATTATAAGCCATTCATATAAACTATGTTGTGTCTTGAATGCAGTTTCCACTCATCACCCTCACACATTCAAATCTGATGGTATCCAAATTTAAGGTCGATCTTAGAGAACTCTCTTACTCTACTTAATTCATCCAGCATGTCATCGAGCTTGGGTATGGGATACCTATACTTGATGTTGATTCGATTGATCGCTTGGCTATCCACACACATCCTCCAAGAACCATCAATTCTGTGATTTGTTCTTATTTCCAATCATGAACTTCCTTGCAAATTTTATTATGATACATGCTTTTATTTTAATTTTCATGGCTAGCTAGGTTTTAATTGTGAGAAATTGATGAAACCTTAGATAATTAAGATGATAATTGTAGTCATATTATAAGGTTAATAGATATGTGTTTAATTCATGATTGCAATTTCTATAATTTCAATTATAATTCTCTAGTGGTTATAATTGTTAGAAGCATTATTGATACGAGAGTTGATATAAGATTTGTTACAAATTCTTGATTAAACTAATTAGCTAATGCAGAAGCGATGTTAATTAGATTAGTTAGAAATTATCTAGGGATTAATGCAGTGTCTCAAGTTAATTATTTGCTAAGACATTAGGGATAATTAATTTAGAGCATTAGTCAATCATAGCATCGGGAGATATATGATTGTAATTTAGAGTCTACTATTAATTGGAGATGCATGAGCTGACCAATTAATTAAAGGTTTAAGTCCTTAATTTTAAGGTATGATAATTTCACTTAAATGACCAAATAGCTATTAATCTATATAACTTGATGATAATTTGATTTGCACAACTAGGGTAGATTCTGTTTTTCCCACATTCTCAATTGATTGTTTTGTTTTAGATATATTCTAGCGATTTTCTTTGTGATAGTTTTAGGGTAATTATTAGATTGGTTAATTCATAATCCCAATTTAATTGCCTAAATATTGATAAGAGCTATAATAAGGTAGATTCTATTTTTCCCACATTCTCAATTGATTGTTTTGTTTTAGATATATTCTAGCGATTTTCTTTGTGATAGTTTTAGGGTAATTATTAGATTGGTTAATTCATAATCCTAATTCAATTGCCTAAATATTGATAAGAGCTATAATAGGTTTAGTAATTTCATAATCCCAATTCAATTGCCTAGATATTGATAAGAGCTATAATAGGTTTAGTAATTTCATAATCCTCAAGGGATTGATAACCTTACTTACTCTTTCTTACTTGATTCCGACCTAGTATACTTGCTGGAGTATTTGATAAAGGCATACTTTTCATGTTTTAAAGTGCAAATAAAGATAGAATTATTATTGATTTTATAGAAATCATTAAAAAATGATACTTAATTATTTTCATTTGGACATTTCAGGAATTAGAGGATTCAAGATTAGAATTATAGATGATTTAGAGGAATTTTAAGCAAAGGAACAAAGTTCGAATCAACACGCACAATATGGAATTAAAGGCAATTGGCCTAAAAGTCGGCTTACAATGAACACCGGCAGCCCTTGATATCTACGCTGCTAGCCTACAAGCCAGCTTTACACTTACACCATCGACCTTTATGAAGAAAGAAGCTTGACAGAAGTTAACCTTAATTTTTCTTATAAATAGCTTATGTTTCATAGTTGAGAGGACTTGGAGTTTTTTTTTTAGAGACTCTTGAACACACTTTCCTTAGACTTAGAGAGTCATAGAATAGTTTTTAGTTAGTTCTTGAAGAATTCTTTAGGAGAATTGATTGGATCATTAAGAAGAATTTGCTTTTGCTATAAAGACCAATTTAAAGTTGCAACTAAAGATTTTTTTTTCAATATTGAATTGGTGACATCTATTTCAATTATTCTTATGCAATTCTATGAATTACTTATGTTTTCAATTATGAATTTCTTTGCAATTTTAATTAGTATTTATGTTTTTATTTCCATATCTATGGCTGGTTAAATTTATTTGTGGAAATTGATGAAACCCTAGATAGCTAAGATGATGATTGTATTCATGTTATAGGATTAAGAGATATATAGATGATTCATGATTGAAATTTCTATGATTTTAATTATAATTGTTCAATTGATTATAATTGTTAGAAACCCTAATGATATGGGAGTTGATATAGGGTTTGTTGGAAATTCTTAGTTGATTTGATTAATCAATGTAGAAGCAGAGTTAATTGAATTAATTAGAAATTATCTAGAAATTAATGCAATGTTTGGCGATTGATTATTCACTAAGACATTAGGGATAATTGATTTAGGACATTAGACAATTATAGTTTCGGGAGATATATAATTGTAATTTAGAGTCTACTATTAATTAGAAGATGTGGGAGCTGACTAATTAATTAAGAGTTTAAGTCTATAGGTTTTAAGGTATAATAATTTCATTTGAATGACCATATAACTATTAATCTATATAACAAAATAACAATTTGATTGGCATAATCTAGGATAGATTCTATTTCCCCATAATTCTCAATTGATTGCTTAGATTTTAGATTTTTCATAGTTATTTTATTTTCAATAGTTTTAGAGTAATTATTAGAATAAATAATTTAATTTTGATTGCCTAAATATTGATAAGAGTTAGCATAAGATTAGTAATTTTTCAGTCCTTGAGGGATTGACAACCTTACTTTCTTTATATTACTTAATTCTGATTCAGTATATTTGCTGGAGTATTTGCGACTTATTTTTATATACATATTTTAAGCGAATCAGTATTTGCTATATTTTTATATATCTATTTTGAGTGGATCAAGTTTTTGGCATCGTTGTTGAGGAATGGAAATATTAAACCTTTTTGTTCTGTTGGTAATTTAGGCATACTTGATAATGTGTGTTGTTTCTTGTTCTCTTTGTAAGTGTTTTATGCGTAAGAGTAGAAGCGCTGAAATTCTACCTATAGATTCTAAAATAGAGCGCACCTTACATAAGTTGAGGAGAGAGAATAGAAGAAGGAGAGAAGTGTAAGAAGTTGAGATGGCAAGCAATGAGAATGACAAACAAATATAAGGTGTTCCTAAAGCACTTCGAGACTATACAGTACCTACTGTTTTGGGTTCTACCATAAGGAGGCCTACCATTCAAGAAAATAACTTTGAACTAAAACCATCACTCATTCAGATGGTCTAAGTAAATCAGTTTAGAGGATATCTAAACAAGAGTCGTGATAGGCATATTGCAAGATTCCTCCAATACTACAATACAGTGAAGATGAACGATGTTATAAATGAGGTCATCGGATTACAACTCTTTCCCTTCTCACTATGGGATAAAGTTAAAGCTTGGTTCTATCCACTACCATAAGAGTCCATTACTACCTAGGCTAACCTCTCATCCAAATTTCTAAGATTTTTCCCACCAATTAGGATTGTAAAACTGTGGAATGATATCACCAACTTTATTAAGTTTAGCGGTAAGTCATTTTATGAGATGGGAGAGATTCAAGGAGGTGATAAAAAAATGCCCACATCATGGATTGCTAGATAATCTCTTGATTGAGATTTTCTATCTCAGTTTGGATGAGACATTGAGGTCTTTAGTAGATGCTGCAGCTAGAGGTGCTCTAATGGGTAAGACTTATGATGAAGCAAGTGCACTAATAAAAGAGATGGCCTATAGTGCACATAATTGGCAAAACGAGAGGAGTAAGTCAAGAGTTGCATCAATTAATAACAATGACACTATGTCTCAATTAACAACTCAGATTTCAGCTCTCATTACCTAGGCAAGTAAACTCACCCCAACACAGTCTTTTAATGCTAATCTCATTGCCTCTTGTGAGAAATGTTCAAGACCACACATGACTCTTAAGTGCTTATCTAGGAATCCTTCAGCTTCATCTAGTGGAGAGCAAGTGAACTTTGTCAACAATTTCCAACAGGGTAACCAAGGACCTTATTTGAACACATACAATCCTGGGTAGCACAATCATCTAAATTTCTCATGGAGGAATGAGAACAATACATTTAAACCACCACTTGGATTCTAGAAGTAGGGTCCTGCTCAGAATGCTCCACCTTAGTAGAATTATTCTAGAATGGAAGAGCTCATGTTAAGCTATATGCAAAAGATTGACACCATGTTGTAGAATCAATAGGCTATCATTTAGAATTTAGAGAATCAGATTAGTTAGATCTCTCAACAATTGAGTAATAGACCATCAGGGTCTTTAGCTAACAATATTGAAGAGAATCCCAAAGGTATCAATGCAATAATGTTGATGAGTGGTAAGGAAATAGAAACAGTTGATAGATAAGTTTAAGAAAAGGAGGAGAACCTAAAGAAAGGAAGAGGGAAGCAAGAGGTAGAGGAACTAAAGCAGAAGTCATTAGATGTGAAACTAGATGTTCCTCTTATCCCTTTCCTAGGAAGACTGAAGCAACAGTAGCTAGATGCCCAATTTGCTAAACTTTTAAATGTTCTTAAGAAGTTGTGGATCAACATTCCTTTCACAGAGGCACTTCAGTAGATGTCTTCATATGCCAGATTAATGAAGGATCTACTCACCAAGAAGAGAAAGATTGATGGGAATGAACTTGTTATGCTTATAAAGGAGTGCTTTATGATTTTATAGAAAAATTTATCCAGCTTGTCGAGAAAACAAAGATATTAGGGGAGTTTTATTGTTCCCTGCACTATAAGGAATTTTCATTTTGATAAAGTTTTGATTAATTGTGGTGTAAGTATAAATTTAATGCCCTTGTCTATTTTCAGGAAGCTAGGACTTGGAGACTATAAGGAGACTCATGTTACTTTACAACTTGTTGACAAGAGTATTAAATAACCAAGGGGTATTGTAGAGAATGTCCTAGTAAAGGTAGATAAATTTATCTTCCCAGTTGACTTTATAATCTTAGAAATGGAGGAAGATAAAGAGGTACCCATGATCCTTGGGAGATCGTTTCTTGCAATAGGTAAGGCATTGATAGACATGGAATTGGGTAAGCTTACTTTAAGAGTTATGGATGATGAAGTGACTTTTAATGTTTATGAAGCCATAAAAAAATTTGATGATTGTAGATCATGTTACACTATTGATGTTATTAATGAGATTACTTGTGAGTCCATAGAAGAGAAAGCATGAATGGATATCATGGAATCAGTTCTTAGGGATCTGGATAATTGGAACGATGACAATAAGCCTGAGGAAGAATGTAAGGAACAGGTGTTAGAAATCAAAGCTCAATATTATAAGGAGCTAGGCATTAGTGAGAAGAAGCCTATACCAACATTGAGACAACCCCCAATGCTTGAACTTAAACCATTCCCTAGTCATTTGAAATACGCTTATCTTGGAACAAATGATACTTTGTCATTAATAATCTCCTCTTCTCTAACAAATGATCAGGAGAAATAACTCCTAGGAGTTTTGAGAGAGCATAAGGAAGCCATTGGGTGGACCATTGCTGATATTAAGGGAATTAGTCCTTTGATTTGCACTCATAAGATATTGCTAGAGGCTGAGTGCAAACCCATAGTACAACCAAAGAGACGACTTAACCTAACTCTTAAGGAGGTAGTAAAGAAAGAGTTACTCACATTGCTGGATGCAAGTATTATCTACCTTATCTCAAATAGTAAGTAGGTTAGTCCCGTTCAGGTAGTGCCAAAAAAAGTGATATGACTGTGGTTAAAAATAAGGCCAATGAGTTAATCCTTACTTGCACTTTAACTGGATAGAGAGTTTGTATAGATTATAGAAAACTAATGATGCCACCCGTAAAGACCATTTCCTCCTCCCCTTCATAGATTAAATGTTAGAAAAACTTTCACGGCATGACTATTACTATTTTCTTGATGGTTATTCTAGTTATAGTCAAATTTATATAGCACCCAAAGATTAGGAGAAAATCATCTTTACATGTCCTTATGGTACCTTTGCCTTTAGGAGAATGCCCTTTGGTCTCTACAATGCACCTATTACTTTCCAAAGATGTATGATGTTTATATTTTTTAACATGTTAAAAGATTTTATTGAAATAGTTCTAGATGAATTCTCTGTTTTCGGAAAGTCATTTGAATCATGTCTAACTAATTTATGTTGTATGCTTAAAAGATACAAGGAGACTAATCTACTTCTAAACTGGCAAAAATGCCATTTTATGGTAAGAGAGGAAATAATCTTAAGTCATAAGGTGTCAAAAAAGAGGATTAAAGTTGATAAGGTAAAAGTGGAGATAATAGAGAAGTTGCCGCCACCTACTTTAATCAAAGGAGTTAAGAGCTTCTTAGGACATGCTGGCTTCTATAAGAGATTTATCAAGGACTTCTCTAAAATCTCTAGACCTCTTTGTAATTTACTTGAAAATGATTTTACTTTTGTTTTTTATGACAGTTGTTTGCAAGCATTCAATCTATTGAAGGAGAAGCTTACTTCAGCACCAGTAATCTTTTCACCTAATTGGGAGCTTCCCTTCGAGTTAATGTGTGATGCCAGCGACTATGTTGTAGGAGTAGTACTGGGGTAGAGGAGGGGTAAGTTATTTAATGTAATATACTATGCTAGTAAAACCTTAAATGAGACCCAAAGAAACTATGCCACAATAGAAAAAGAGCTTTTAGCAGTTATATTTGCATGTGACAAGTTTAGGACTTATCTAATAGGTTTTAAGATCATAATGTATATAGACCATGCTACTTTGAAATATTTGTTTGCTAAAGCTGATGTTAAACCTAGGTTAATCTATTGGATTTTACTACTACAAGAATTTCACCTTGAAATCAAAGATAAAAAGGGAATTGAAAATATGATTGTTGATCATTTATCTCGTTTAGAATCTAATTGTTTAAAGCCACCCATTAACGAACAATTCCCTGATGAATAGTTACATGCAGGAGAGATTCAAGGATTATCTTGGTATGCTTATGTAGTCAATTACCTAGTCAGCAAAATCATACCATACGATTACTCATTTCAAAAGAAAAAAAGTTTTTACATGATGTGAAATATTATCTCTTGGATGAACTGTATTTATTTAAATGTTGTGCTAACAAAGTAATTAGACGTAGTGTGCTTGAAACTGAACAGCTTAGCATAATTCAATACTATCATTCTATGGAAGCAAGAGGCCATTTTGGTGTGGAAAAAACTGCAGCTAAGATCTTATCTTGCAGATTTTTTTGGCCCAATTTGTTTAGTAACTGTAGGAACTATGTTATGTCTTGTGCTCAATGCCGAATGACTGTCAATATTTCTAAGAGACATGAATTACCACAAAATAGCATCCTGGTAATTGAGCTTTTTAATGTATGGGGAATAAACTTCATGGGTCCTTTTCCCTTATCCTTTTCAAATAAATATATACTTCTGGCTATAAATTATGTATCAAAATGGGTAGAAGCAGTTGCTCTACAAACTAACGACGCTAAGGTTGTAATTAAATTTTTGATAAAGAACATATTTTCAAGATTTGGGGTACCCAGAGCTATTATAAGTGATGGGGGATTGCATGTTTGCAATTGGCAGTTTGAAAAATTATTATCAAAATCTGGAGTTACTCATAAAATTGCTACCCCTTATCATCCACAAACTTATGGACAGGTTAAGGTATCTAATAGGGAAATAAAGCATACCCTAGAAAAGACTGTCAATACATTTAGGAAGGATTGGTCTTTAAAACTTGATGATGCATTGTAGGCTTATAGGACAACTTTTAAAACCCTTATAGGAATGTATCCATACAAAATTGTCTATGGTAAATTATGTCACCTACTTGTTGAGCTTGAGCATAAAGCATACTAAGTTATAAAATACCTTAACTTTGATTTATAAGCTATAGGTGAAAAGAGGTTGCTCTAATTGAACTAATTGGATGAGATTAGAGAAAAAGCATATGAAAATACTAGGATTTACAAGGAGAGAGCCAAGCAATGGCATGATAGGAACATCTAATAGCAGGAGTTCTTGCCTAGTAAAAAAGTTTTATTATACAACTCATAACTGAAGTTATTCCTAGGTAAATTAAAATCTCATTAGTTTGGGCCATTCAAGATAGCTAATGTTTTTTCCTATGGTATAGTCGAGTTGAAGGCATAAGACAACCATACCTTTAAGGTAAATGGTCACCTTGTCAAACATTATTTTGAAGGGGAAAACATGAATAGTGATGCCACTATTGTAGCTAGTGCAAACCAATTCTAAGAATCGGGAAAGTCGGGCTAGTGACTATAAACTGAGCGTTTCATATGAGGCAACCCATGTCTAACCAAATTAATCATTTTATTTTATTTTTTATAGAACACGCATAATTTGAAATCCATGGTCAGCATTTTAAATTCAAGGCTACCGGCTTTCCTATTTATGCCAACCATGTACGCCGCTAGCATACAGATGTAAGGGGCTGACGTATGCGCTGTTATATGGTACGCATTGGTTCATTTTTTTCTCTCTCCTCATTCATTTGTCTTCCTTGACCTTAACCTCTTCATATTCTCTCTCTCTAGTTCTCTTGCACATATTTTCCCTTTCCTTAACTCTCCCCCACATACCTTCACTTCATCTTCATCTTCTCACTTTACATTAGCTTATTCCTTTTCAGATTTGTTCCTCAACTCCACAATGCCACCCTAAAAGCTCTAACGCTAGAGAAAAAAGCAAAAGATTATTGCCACTTCATCTTCAAGAACCTCAAGTAGAGATTTGTTGTCACACCAAGATTATGCCATATAGTGGAAGAAGAAGCTACAAAGGATGACATTCATGAATCACCAATATTTAGATTGGATACTATTGTAAGATTATGGGATGGATGAGAGGATTCGGCAAATTGTGCTAGGTAAGACTTGGTTCAAATTATTTGAGATCAAGGAACTCATATTCAAAAATGTCACAATCGAGTTCTTATCTACTTTGTAGTTGGTTAAAGATGAGAAAATGCCCACTATTGCCTTCCAAACATATGGAGATATTTTTATGATAGACCTTAAGCAAATTGGTTACTTTTTGGGCTTATATGATGAGGAAGAGGTAGATCTACCAAACTCTTAGCCTAATGATATGACTACTAAAAGATTCTGGTATCAAATGATTCAACCAAGGCAGGATGACTTTATACCTTTCAAGTCTCTTGCTACTACTTTTGTAGCAATAGAGCACAAGTTACTCCACTATATTCTCGCCCACACCATCAGTTGTAAGAAAACTAGCCACAGTAACGTAACAAGTTTTGATATGTTTCTCTTTGCAACTTAATTTCTGGATACCAGATTAATCTTAGGGTAGAAGTAGCCAATTTCATTTATAGACAAATACAAGGACTCAGGTTATTTTTTGTGGAGGATAT
This sequence comes from Lumnitzera littorea, assembly GCA_024138015.1. Classification (NCBI taxonomy): domain Eukaryota; kingdom Viridiplantae; phylum Streptophyta; class Magnoliopsida; order Myrtales; family Combretaceae; genus Lumnitzera; species Lumnitzera littorea. The sequence continues at coordinate 59,973,982 of JAMXBB010000003.1, read as the reverse complement.
ATTACAGCATTGCTAAAAGGAATAGGGATTTTTCAACAACCTGAAAGGGATGAGGGTATTACATACAAGCTAATCTCGGTTGTACACTTTAGGAGTTGGGGTTGTTTAAAATAGCAAATAGGTTAAATCTAGCTAATAAGGAGGATGTTCCTAAAGACCTTCTTGTTGAAAGAGCTTCTACATCCTATCCTCCTCCTTCAGTTAATGGTTATAAGTAGCTGAGCACAGAGAATAGGGAAGTCGAAGGAAATTTGAAAAGAGCTGAAGAAGAACAAAAAGTTTAGGACTACTTTGTTTGACATGCTAAAGTTCGCTATATCTTGCTTCCAGCCAGCAGCTGCAAAGTAGCTATACTATGAGACTTCCAATGAGGAGACCAGTAGGACAAGGTGAGACAGCTAAAGCCCTTGCGCGCTTTCTGATGTTTTTACATTATTTTTTTTCTTTTATTTTTTTATTTTATTTTTTACTTTGCTGTTAGTCTATTTCTTTTTAGTACCTACCTAATTGGGTAGACTCTAGATACTCGTTACTACTTTACTTTTAAGTAAACTTTTATCCTATATTTGCTCTTTTGTCTTTCTTCGTGTTTGTAGCAATAGGGTTGATCTAAATTAAATTATCCTCTTAATGATATCATGGTTGGAATTGTCCTTTATTGCTAACAACTTGAAACCAAGGAAGTACCAGTTTTTCATTTTCTATGATTTTCTTCATTCCCCATTGTATATTGAATTAGAGACAGCATGGATACTGTCTATTCTAAAGTGTAGGGAAGGAAATTTAGGAAATGGAGTTTGAATTGAATATCATGACATTTGATGCTTGTCTTTGTTTATAAATAGTTATACTTCCTTATCACCTTAAACTTTATTTGTCTTTAAGTATTAGGCCATTTTTAGGCAAAAATTTTTGTTTTCTTGTTTGAAATCTAAAGATTGTACAAAGAAAATTATTGATAGCATATGTTTGTGATTTGCTTGAACAATTGACTTACTAAGGTGCCCTACTCATCATTGTTGTGATATTTGTACTTAGTTAAAATTAATTAGTTAAATCTTTAGGAGCCTAATTTACCTAGTTTTTAGCTTTAGAATTTGAAGTTTAAGAGTCTGTTGAGTCCTTAAGTGAAAAGTAAGTAAGTTCACTTCTATGCAAGGTTAGTTAATATATTTTCTTTTTAGTTGTTCTAATAGCACTTTAACACTTAGTGAAAAAGGTAAGTGAAGCTTTATACTTAATGATAAGAATCAACCCCTTGGACCGATCACAAAAAGCTGAGCTAGAGGGCTTCAAGGGCTCGTACGAAAAATACTAGCTCTAAGGTATAGCTGAAATGGGGACTCCTATCCTAATCTGACCTCCTATCGACCTATTTATTAGATCCTCATGTATGTCCAACATGCTCTTGCCTAATAGTAAAGTCTTAATATAAAAGATAGCCTAGAACTAGCCGAGCCAAGCTATCGACCTGATCTATTGGTGCCTAACTCCAATTCAGCTGACTTCCTAACTAGATTGATTGGCTCCTAACTTAATCTAGATGAGGTCGGCCCTTGACTACCATCACTTCTTGTTTCTACCTATGTTATATCATATTCCTGACATCTAGCCATCAAGCGACACGTATCTTCTGACACAATGTTCTAGAATGATTCTTTCTCATCTATACTGAATATTCTTTATCCTTTTTACCCCTTTTTAGTATGATTCATGTAACGTGATTGTAAAATATCCTTTTGACTTTTCATACATCTAAAATAACCTTAGTAGGCAAGTATATAAACCCTTACTTTCCTTGTATGCAAGATCACATCCTTTTCAATACAGAAATTACTCATTTGAGCAACCTTACTGTTTTCGTTATTCAACTCTTATCTATTTCCTTTAGTAAGGAATAGTGGTGAGTGACCCTCCAATTCAGATCGATACATCATATCCGACAAATTGTAGGCCGAGTAGGATCGAGTGGTGAGTTATATCCACTCGGTAGTTGTCCAAACTTTGCTAACCTTTTTCTTGTTGTTTGTTTTGCTTCGTTATAATACCTCTTTGTGTGTTTTACTCTGGAGACGCATCACATTGTAGATAACTTCCTCCTCAAACAGTTCAGTCTATCTATCCTCTTTCAATTCCTCTACTTCTTCATTGGTGCTATTTACTTTGAGAGTCAGCATCTCACCTTGGATTACCATTGTTCTCCTGTTTGGATACTAAGTGGCCATGTATCCAAATCCTTGGCATTTGAAACACTTGATCTCATTCGTCTTCCTACCTAAACTCTGGCTCTTCTCAAACTTCCTCGGGAGTTCCTTCTCTTCAGCTTGAGTATTCTGAGTGGGTCGAGTCTTAGCAACCTTACTTAGTTCCATTCATACAGGTTTACTAGGAACAATTCAACTACTGCTTGGTCAGCTAACTAGTGGTTGAAATCTTCCTGTTTAGGGCCTTTCTATCCTCTAAGCAACTCGAATTGCTCCATCAAGCATTCCAATATCCAAGGTTTCTAAGAAATCCTAATCTCATACTTCAATTCACCGATAAATCGAGATACAATTTGATCCTCTGGCTCTATGACTTCATATCGAATCATTAACATTTGGAACTCCTTAACATAAGTATCTACACTTGATCCTCCTTGTCTTAGCTCCTGCAGTCTTTTGAAGGCAACGTGTAAATAATAGCTTATTACAAACCTTCTTAGCATAACTAGCTTCATGTCATCCTAACTCCTAATCTCTCTCTCTCCTTTCCTTCTTCGAGTGGCTTACAAGTTCTTTCACCAAAAGGTGGCATAACCAGTGAACTCTATCACAGCAAGTCTAACCTGTGCATTATCAAGTACATCGTAGCATTCAAACTGATTTTCAATCTCATCTACCCAATATAAGTAGTCCTCAGCATCACTACTCATAAAAAAAACTTAGAATACGCATCCTCAACCCTTTAACTTTAGGGGCTCATACATTTCTTTCTTCAAGCTCATAGTACTCTTTTGCTTCATCATCTCTTTTCACTTCCTCAATCTCTTCAAGTGCTAGCCTTCGTTTCGCATCCCTACCAATTCCTTCAGCTCAAGGTAGTCAAGTTGGGGCATTAACTCAGTCAAATTGACCATTACCTTAGCCTTGCTACTCATGTTCTCTAGTAAGGCTATTCCTAGCTTACTACCTATCTTCTTGGATAACAGTCACCAAACTAGCTTCCAAGTCAACAAGCCTATCCAAGCGGTCACCTACTAATTGAGGTATGAAGCTTCCTTCTTGCCCTTAGCCATGTCGAGTATTACTTTCTTGGTTTCCTAAAGTTCCTTAAATACTTAAATTTGACATTGTTGGTACTCTACAAAAATTGACGTTTAATAATACCACTTGGGGATCAATAACTGATACTCCAATCACTACGACAATTACACAACAAATGAAAGATCAACCGTACTCTATTTTGTGTATCGAAAACAAGGGAAAACAGAGCACATAATACTTCTCAACTACTAAACTCCAAGGTTAACAATAGAATCGCTATTACACGAGAGTAGTAACAAACCACTCAAAGAACATAGTAGCAAAATCCAGCTTTAAACATAACCAGGCTCTGATACCAAGATGATATGGATTCTATGAATGAACACACGAACCTAATATCACGTGTAACCAAGGGGTGGGTCTAGGCCATAAGATGGCTCGAAAAGAAAATGAATGTCAAGGTTGAGTAGAGGTTCCCATGCACTAACGATGGATATGATGCATCAACGCCTCACATGAGCTCAGGTCATACTTAATATGACGCACAAGTATGATCGGAGGTCACTCGCCATTAGTCTACACTCAAATGGTCTAGTGAAAAGTAGCTCAAAAGTAAGCAAAAGGACACTTAGCTCAAGAGTAAAAGTTCTATGTATTCTTTGTATGATTCATTATGTGGCTATTACAATATACAAGTATTTATAGTATCCAATTAAGATAAATCTTAAATTATAGAAAATTATAGAAAATTATAGAAATGAATCCCTACTTGCTAAACAAAAGGAAAATAATTTAAAGGGGAAGCATGAAATCGTGCGAAAGAATATCCTTTGTTAGAAAGGACAGTAAAGATATCAGAAATGACAGTGCACACATGTTTTACTCAATTTGTGGTCTCAATAACACTGTGAGCCAAGCAAGAGTAAGCCTTGATTAGGTCTGATTGGCATCGGTAGCTCGGCAACTTTGATTGTCGGGACCGGACAAGGGTTGGCCTACGGACGACTCATATTTGAGTCAACCTTGGATGGTCGACTCTTGACAATTGTCACCTTAGCCTCGGCAATATGGAGATAGCTATTTTCTTGATTTGGTGCTTGGACTGGGGTGTTACGGAGAGGTCGGCTCGGCACTTCAGTCGATTATCTCAATAGTCTCTTAGATGGTATGGAAAGCAAAGTAGCTCAGTAAGTCAAACTGAAAGCCTTTGGGCTTGGGAGTATGTGATCGATTCTTAATCCCTATCAAGTGGTCACCTAATAGGGGTTGAGTGACCTTCTTAAGATTGTCAGCGGCCATCCTATTAGTATATCGTGCTAATTGATAACAATATAAATTGGAGTTATTTGAAGTGTACATGGTAATAACTAAATTATTATTTAATTGTATAATTAGAAGTTGAAATTTTAAGTTTATAATTGTAAAGTGGTAAAATTGACGTGTAAAACTATGATATTAATCTAGTTTTAGGAAGTAGAGTAACGTTGTTGTCTAGCTATAATGAGTTACATAAGCAGCATGTGAGTGTAACATAAGAGACTCATAGCCTCACTGAACTATCTCCAAATTCTACATTTATTTCAATTTTGAGAAAGGATGCAAGAGTTATTTTACATAGACAATTGTTATTTAATTGTATAATTAGAAGTTGAAATTTTAAGTTTATAATTGTAAAGTGGTAAAATTGACGTGTAAAACTATGATATTAATCTAGTTTTAGGAAGTAGAGTAACGTTGTTGTCTAGCTATAATGAGTTACACAAGCAGCATGTGAGTGTAACATAAGAGACTCATAGCTTCACTGAACTATCTCCAAATTCTACATTTATTTCGATTTTGAGAAAGGATGCAAGAGTTATTTTGCATAGACAATTGTTTTTTCACTTTACTAATTTATTGTTATTACTTTAAAAAGACTCGCGTCACGAAAATATCCAACAATTAAAATAATAACGGAAGGTTTTTTGTTTCTTTCTTTCCTTTTTCTTCCCCTTTTCCTCTTATTCTTTTTGCTAGAAAAATAACCAGGGGTTAAGAAGTTTAATATTATTGACGTAGCGGAAGGTTTTTTGTTTCTTTCTTTCTTTTTCTTCCCCTTTTCCTCTTATTCTTTTTGCTAGAAACATAACCAGGGGTTAAGAAGTTTAATATTATTGACGTAGTTGCAGGTTCTTAACTTTTCAACTCTTACGTTGTTGCTGTATCTTATCATTTACTCCGATTCAACCATGAAACGGAATTTCAATACATAGACCCGCGTCTTGATTTGTTGGTCCACAAATCGAAAATTAGATTGCATTAAATCAATGTTTTATTGATATGATACAAAAATTTTAAATATATATATGTGATATTTACAAGATAATTTAACTGAATAGAACCATCTTATTGAAATACATGTATAGATAAAAGGATTAAAATCAATTTTTTTTTTAAATTTCTCTTAATTTATAAATAAATGATTTATTTCCTGTGAAATTGAACAGTTGACCATCTGCAGTTTCTAATCCTCATTAGTAACAATTAATCCCCTCCAATCAAAATGCTTTTATAAAATATTAAAGAATAAATAATAATAGAAAAAGGTAAATCTGAAAATATACAAAGACTGAGAATAATTCATCCCTATAAAGTCAAGTTTCCACTTCGTTTCAAGTGTAATCCCCTTCAATAGCTTATTAATTAGTTCTTAAAAAAATAGAAATTAAAATAAATAAAAGTCAATAGCTAGCTAGCCATGGGGTTGGAGCTAAACAACGTCACTAATCAAGCGCTTGTGCCTATTATAATGTTTCTCCATAAATACCCTTGATGCACCTTCCACAGTTCTCCGCCATGTCTGCAAAAAGAAGATATGGATTGACTATTGGGAAGCACGAACTATAGATAAAAAAAGAATAAGATTTTAAGAGATCCAGATTTCAACTCTGTAGTAATGATACATCACATAGACAAAACATGAAATTTTACTAAACAAAACATTCTTTATCACTCACCTTCCCAATGGCACCTTTAAGAGACTTGTTCCGCATAGCCACTGACCTGAGCTGCTGCGACCTCCCGATGCCGAGTTGCCGAAGCAGCACCGACCTTTTCTTCAATGCAGGAAGGAGCGATATTCGCTCCACCAAGCTGTTTACTGGGCTCTGGGTTCCATCCCCTTCGTCAACAGAACCCCGCAGGCTCCGCCTCCTACGTTTCGATGGTTCTCTTCTTGGTGATTCCTCGTCTCCTGAATCTGCGAACTTTTTTAGCAGCTCGTCCGAACACTTCCTGTTGACATGCTGGATTGTAGCAGTATTGTCCGAGATTCCATTATTCTCTCCCATTATGGCGGAAATTAAGAGAAAACTAAGAAATGGCTAGATAATTTGGCTAAGATTTTTAGTGGATGTGATAAGGATTACAGGATTTGTATGGAAGACGGGTTTTGATGTCAGTGTGGTGTGGGTTTAATATGTTTATGCTGTGTGGTGTTATGAGGGAAAAAAATTGGACCGTTGGGGAAGAGGGAATTATTGATTGAATAGTATCTTGTGGGGGGAGTGGGGACAAATGTAGCCGTTGAGAAGAATTATTGTCTAAATAGTTTGCTGCCAGTGCATCGTATGCAGTCCGTACCGATACAAGTACACTGTTACCGTTTGAAGGAAATTTCCACTTGCCCATGTGAATCTTCAACGTCTTGTTAAAAATTTGCATTTATTTATTCTTTTAAATGGAATCGATGGGTTATAAATATAACTCTTTATAGGAGTGTTAGGTACAGATACAAATGCTACGTGCATACCGCGTGTGAAGTCGTGTTGTACGTGATTAGAAAAATTACTTAAATGATTCATATAAGATGATCAAGAAAAAAATATAAGGAGAAAAAATAGACGATCTTAATCAGGCTCAAATATATATGGTGATAAGTAGAAGAGTACGATGACATCAAACTCCAAGATTAATAAAAAACGAGGTAGTGTTTTTGATGTGTTTGAGTGTTTAACTTTTGATGTAAAGTTTTAGCAAAGTAACAGCATTAATATAAGTTTTTTCCTTTTATCCAAATGAAGAAATAAATAGGATATTTATAGAATATAGTAAGTGAATTTGATACATTGGATCATAACGTTAATCAATGGCTATGATTGAAGCCTTTTTATATATAGGTATGAAATGAGCTTTTTTCATAAGTTCAGACTTAAATAAAAGGTTTTGTATTTCATTAGTACGAATCAAATCAAAAAAGATTAGTTCGAATAAATCGATTTAACAGACCTTACTCCAACTATCATGTCAACTTTCCTTTAATCATAACAATAATTTATAGGTTTGGCTCTTCAAGCCCTATCATCTTAGCTTGAAAAGTCAAATCCATTTGATTAATAGATTTAAAATCTAATATTAAATTTGACTCTCTATACTCTTTATATTTCCTTTGTACAAATTCGTCCGCTATTTTCAAAATTGAAAGTTTATATCTTAAAAAAAAAAAAAAAACATTTTAACACTTAAATGGACATTTTAAATTTACATTTAAAATGTTGGTGTTGGGTTATAAATGTATCACCAATAGCACACATTCATGTATGTATTGATGCTTATATTTTGAATCTTGCTTAAGAATTGATGAATGTAGGTTTTTGGATTAATTATGCAACATATAGTTGAAAAGAATCAAAGTGGAGCTCAAAATAGCTATCATATGTTCACAAGTTTTTCACCTTAGTTATGGATCATACCTATGTGTGAGTTTTGCATGACAAGGGTACTCCAATGCCATTCCATTGTCATTGTAGTGGTCTCAAATATTCTTTTTCAGACCTGAGTTTGGAGTTAAAAGTTGACAGCAAATCAATTGAATTGATTCAAGGAGTAGTTGCCGTGTGCTTTAGAAGACGATAGAAGATAATAGATTAATTTCAATGGATTATCCATTTATGAGTATAGAGAAGTTTCTTTTCATCTCTCCACGGTGATAATTAAGCCACCCGATCATTTGCAAGGGAATGGAATAAGAAAGAACATGGCAACACAATGATTAAAAGCGGACAGCAGCTTCGAGGAGTTAAACTGATTTAGTTGAGAGCTGAGACCAAGATGATTAGTTGATCTTAAGAGCATAGAACTGTGTTTAAACTGATCTAGTTGGGAGCTGAGACTAAGATGATCAGTTCATCTTAAGCGCATAGAACTGGTTTCTAAGTTGGCACTTGGAGTCTAAATTGGATCGATAGCTGATTGGCCCCAATCTCAAATTGTTTTGAGTTATGAACTGACAATTTGATGCGGACCACAAGAAGTAAACCAGAGAGATAAATGCAGCACACATGATCGGCTCTCTCGTTTAAAAATGATAGCAGAGATGTAGCAAGTCACTTGAAGAGTAGAATTACAAGTTGGAAAGAAATTGAGAAGCAAGTGGCTGAGAGCCTTGAGTCGGGACTAAACAAATATCGGTGAAGCAAGACACGAACAGCACTCCACTTGATCAGACTTGAGCGCCCATTCTGAACGGCTTTGTTATTTCTTCCATGTGATTAAACAGAACAGAGCTGTTCACTGCCCCATTCAACTGGAGCTCATCCACAAAGCACGAGAGCAGCATGGCGTTCAATATAACAGCAGCTTCCTGGAGGCTTTCATCGAATGACCAAAAGCAACTTGGAAGGCAGCACGTATAGGTGTGCCAAGCATGCCACTGGAACCAAGTCGAGAGCTCAAATGACAACAACTAAACTAACCAAGCTGCCAAGTACACAAGCTGAACTCCATACGGGATCACGGAGAGCTACAATTAGCCGAACACATCTGAAGCAGCCACGTAAATTCCACTTACACCATCAAGCTTCGGACAACAGCTGCGAGATGCAATAAGCTGAGCATCTTCAGCAAGAAATCTGAAACAGAGCACTTGTAGTTGCAAATTAAGATAGACAAAGATACAACAAACTAAGCCAATCTAGTTCTCCACGTGACAGCAACTATCCAAAGCATTCTATCCACTAAAGAGGTCTAAGAGAAGATCGAGTTGACACCGAACAGCTCTATATATGCCAGGAGAAGCCAATTTTGTGTCAACCGAGTGAAGAAACAAAATTGGATATTCATCTGAATCAAAAAGCTAAGAGTAACCCATCATGTAATGACCGGACAACATATCGGTTGCAGATGGAGAGCCAAGGAAGAGCTGCAGATTTTTCATTTCAACATGGAGAGATCCGCTGCACCCTTCCACAAGCGTCCCATGTAGCAGATCAGAACATCAGCAGCTACGCACAAAAGGATGGCAACTCGATCAGACCATAAGCTGAGCTCCATTTGATGACAATCAAGGATACTTAAGAACCGAGCTGCCATCTACTGCACGCCGAGTTGCACCTTTAATCTTCCCAAATGCCCAGTTTATTTTTTTCTATCTTACAATTCATTGAAGAGACCTACTTTTTCCATCTTATTTTGGATGCTCACATCAGTTTATTACTTTCTTTTAGTTCGTTTGACAGGTAACATGGGCAATATCTGTCAAGGCGTGCAACCGATCAACTCCAGCGAAGTTGAGCGCCCAAATGGCGCTCCAAACTACAGAACTGATGCTCCAACTACACGTGCTAAGCTCCATCTAACCAGGCCAAGTCCAATCTGAGTAGCTGAAATCTTCGAGGGGAGAACTAGCGGATAGCAAGCAATTGCTGCTAAAGTTAGCAGCCGGGCAACCCCAAAGCAGAATTGCCCCAACTTACAACTGGGAATGCTAACCTCCACACCAACATGAGCAGCCGTGAGATGCTTTTTGCATTCAGAAACTGTAAACGTACGGGCCTTAAAAAGCTACAGCAGCTCATTTTGGACATGACGAAGCTGCCCACATATGAGCCAATCAATGTAGCAGCAAATCACTGAGCTCTTACCACCTAAGCTTACCAGAAACTTGAACTTCATGTGACTGAATGGAGCCTCTCCGAGCAGCAGCTAGTAAGTGCTCAAACAGCAGCTCCAATTTCCATGCATTATCCGAGTTTTACACGCCATGAGCAGCAGCTTGAGCTTAACCTGATCAAGCACCAGCCACCTTGAAATTTCAGCAGTCTCTACAGCAGAATCGAGAGCTTAGATGGCATTCCAACACTCCACATGAGCCACGGACAAAAGCTCTTGAGCTCCAACTTTTGCTGTAATTGCAGACCTAAACAAGACGCTTGTGCGCCCAACTTGCAGCAGCAACTTCTGGTCCTAATTGTTTTACACAAGCACTGACCAAATGAGAGACTTGTGAACGTAAAAGGGTAGAACTTCATTAGAAAGCAGCTAGCGTGGTTTCAAAATTTTTCACAAGCGCAGCAACCACTGAGAACCAAGAACATAACGTAGCAGCAGAGCAGCTTGCAGCCAAATAATTTCAGAGATAGCTAACTACACGTGGGCTTCATTCGCTTCACGGTAAAGGAAAAATAAATATTTCAGCCCCTTGTCATATCCATTTTGCTTACACGTGGAGGCCTATGTGGGGGAATCATTTGTCCATTTCTAAATTATTGGAGTCTCAAGTAGGCCTAATAATTTATGTTATCATATTTTATTTTATATCTGTATCTAAAATATTTCAACCCGTAACACAACTTATTTATTTATCGTGTAAAAAAACTTAAACTCGTAATCCGATTCATTTAATAAATATGTCTCAGTTTCAAGTTAAACTCATATATTGCTTAAAAATTTATAAATAAATAAAAAAAAATTATTCTTTACCTTTTTAATAGTCAACCTTTATGTATTTCACCATAAATTTATACTAAACTTATATATATATATATATATTTCTACAATTTTGATGAAAAAAAAAATAGTATAAATTCCAAAAACATATAGAAGATTTTTATGGAGTGCACGTATTTTCTAACATTCAATATCCAAGGTTAAAGATAAATGAATGTGTTTAATGAAATATGAACCAATCATGAAAGCAAACATATGTCCATTATCATTCTATTTATATTGAAGTTTTGTTATATTTAATCTAGTTTTTATATATATATAACAAAAAAATTTGTTATGAATTGTATTACAAAACTTAACAAAATCGTGATGCAAACAAACTAGATAACAGTTGAAAAATTAAGCAACTAAGCTCCCAAAAAGTTAAAATATCAATTAAATTTCTTTTCCATCAATATTAATAGGTTAGGTGCAATGACATAAGCACTGTCTAATTAATATATAAGTGCTATCAATTAAATCTCTTTCATACAATTTACCAACTATTTTTTTTTTTTCGCTATTCCTATTTCAATATGACCAGATCAATTAAAACATAATCTAACTTATGAATTCAAACTCAAACAGGGTTAAATTCAGATTATAAAAACAAATATTTCTTCTTATTTTTTTTAACTTTGATCTTGACATTTTATTTATATCTTTTTGACTTTATGTTGTGAATCGTGACCAAGAGTAGACAAGGCCGGTCGTTGAATAGGTCTAAATTTGCAAAAAGCTCGAAAGAGGATTAATAGGGAAAGTACGAAAGAGCAAAACGAAGGATGAAATAGACCCACGAACAGTTTTAGAGGATATGACGTATTAATAAAACTTCCGAAAACTCACAGTATAATTCGATATGACACACGAATTAGTCCGGTGAGATTACTCGTTACCTAACCTTGCTTAAGGGAAAAAATAAAAATGTTGCCTAGAGTAAATAAGTAGCGTTTATGTAAGAAAGAAAAGTACTTAAGAGTATATTAAGAATGATCTGATATCCTTTACAGCTATTATCAGGACCCTAAAGGGGCCTAGTAGTATTACTTAAAATTTTCATAACATGTGTGCACCCATGATATGAAAACCGTCTTACAAGTCAGAGATCGCAAGACTCTAAATAATAAATCACTAAGATTAATGATTTCCAAGTAATTAATTTATTGTAACATGACATAATATATAATTATAAATAACTATGGATGTTCGATATCCCACAGTTCCTCAAAACCGCAGAGAATCGGTATCCCCTACCAAATAATAAGACAGGATTACCAACATTATAAAACTGCAGGTAGAATTAAATTATATTAAATTCTAACATGTGAATATTTTCTACAAAGAGTGTTTATGTATTACCTATAAAAATCTCAACTAATCCTAACACTAATGTATATATCTTCATCTCGCCCTCAACACTCGAAACTTATCCCAATCCCATCGTATGTAAACCTGCAAAAGGAAGACTATTGGGGAATAAGCTACAAGAGCTTAGTGAGCTATCCCTCATACCATATTGGCAAACAAGTTATCAAACAAATTATTACAACCATATGAATGCATGTACACGCAGAATGCCAAACAATATATGCAGTTGACCGGTACTGCATATAATATCGGATTTTAACGCCCTCCGAGATAAGGGTTGGAGATTCATCGGCACCAATCACGACCGGGCTCTAGCACCTGGGTTTTTACCCATAACTTAGAACTCCGTATTTCACAAAAACACATTTCCATTTCCAAAAATTCAATAGTTCACAAAGTCCCAAGCCTAGCGGTAAGGTAGCCCTCGTAGTCCACACTCACACCCTACAGCGGTGGTCTCTAGACATGACCCTCAGCCACCGATAATTAGCGTCTCCGGCGCCAATAGAACCCGCGAGCCAAGGGTAGGGTCTTATTGTACCCATGCTCCTGTACGGTACTAATCAAATCATGTGGGAATCCATCCCTCCAAGGCCCTTCATTACCAACCACGTGAAGTGACGGCCAGAATAAGTAATGCAATGCATGGATAATGCATGGCCCTTTTTAATTTAAGAGAAGCCAAATATAATTAGGTCAAATTATGAGGCGATCAATCAATATCAGCAAACCATCCAAATCACATAAAAATCAATCATACCATCAAATCACCAATTATTGTATTTAACACTATTTCTTACAACAATCAATCAATATCAAGTACACGCATATCCCGAAACCCCATGCATCAAATTATTGATATTCAATTTAAGTGCACTAACTACAAGCACAAACAAGTATAGAGTCATTGGAAGTACTCACTTGACTACGACAACTCGCTCTAGTCGTAATAACCAATCGGGAGATTCTCGCCCTCGTCGGGATTACCTGATCATTACGAGATAACAAGAATAATAAGTAATTGACTAAACTAATGGTTCTAGATATCTATCTACCTAATTCTACTTAGATTACTATCAGCTCTTATTCGATTAAACCTAATTGTTACTCGTACGTAACGTTTTCATTCTATTTTCAATATTTATGAATTTATAGTCGTTTTTCATCGTTTTCGGACACACGTTCACACGGTGATGTCCGTTTTAGACGTTAAGACCAGTGTTTTACAATATGGGCCAAATTTATTAAAATTTTATCTTATTGAAGTTTAATTACTCTTATTACTTATGTTTATCTCCTAGTTTAGGATTTAATGATTGAATTAGCTATTTGATTTTTATACTTAGGAAATTTTACATTAGTGCGACAAATTCACATACTTGATTAAGTTTAATTCAATCTAAGAGGTGTATTAGGGTTTAAGGAATTTTCGACTTCTAAATACATGTATATACCTATGTTATATGCTTATGTAATCTTATTATTTCTTCTATTATAAACCTATGCTTACATCATCATTTATGTAATCAATTGATGATGTCATGGCTTATGTAATCCATTTATTACATGTAAATATATATGTCATTAAATACTTATACATATACATATGTTATATACCTACCTACACTCATAACATACTAATATGTATACTTATGTACTTATGCATATACTAATACATATACCCATATACGCATACGGTGACATACGTATTTTTATACGTATTTTCGTATGCCTTATCTAGCCTCTTAAGAAAGCTTCACAATTTCATTCTTTTTGTATTTTAAGAGTATATTTGACATGATATATGTATGTATAGTTAGATATGGTCTTAATTCAAGTTATGTACATGATAAATACTCATGTACAAAGGTTCACATACTTGTACTCTTTTAGTATTCCCTTATGTGCACATACTTATAAGCATATACTCATGTCTTCCTTTCTTCTTCTTTATAATTCCTAATTCCTACACTTAAAGATGGAAACTTTGTTCCCTCTTCTTCAAGATAACACTAAACACATAACTACTTATCTAATTTTCCTAATTAGCTAACTAATGAAGAATATAAAGCAACATAAAACAACTTAAAGACATACCTTTAATTGTGTTGGAGTTATGGAGACAAAAATGAAATTGTGAAAGTAAAAGAGGAAGAAGATGCTCACGGCAAGAGGGAGTTGTTTTTGTTTTGTTTCTTTTGTCTTGTGTTGATTATGGAAGAAGGCAAATAGTGGGGCCTAGAAGGGAATAAGTGGACGGCAACAATTGAGGAGAAAGAGAAGAGAAAAAATCAAAAGAAAAGATAAGAGAAGCCATCATGAAGAAGTAGATATTTTCCTTATCTTTTAGTCTTTTGTTGACTTTTCAAAGTGTTGACTTGGTCAACCCTTTGACCTTGGTCAACATGTGTTGACTTGGTCAACTCTCCTTAAGCTTATGTAAATTTGTGTACATAATATAGTGATTAAGGGAAATTAAGGAAAAAATAAGGAAAATGAGAGGAAATGAGGTATTTGATGAATTGATTAGTAAACATAGTTAATGAGGTCTTACTTTAGGTCTTTATAGCTTATATATCTCATTTGATAAACTACTTTGGATAACAAGTGCAAAAAAGTACTAATTTGAGTATTAAAGTTCACTACATGTAACCTAATCTTCAACTATAACCCTAACTCTAAGTGAGATTATCTTAATCGCATACTTAAGTGATAAATATAATCTATGACTCATTATCTTAATTTCTAATGGATTACTTGAGGATTCGAATCATATAAGTATGAATGAGGGTCATCTCTAACCTTTTACTAATGATTTGGTAAAATATAAGCATTATATTATCAATTAGGGTTTTAAGGTATATCATAGTGAATTAGTGCTTTTATATCCTTAAAGTTATAGTTTTAGGGTTTTTATTACTTTAAGGCACAATCTTTAATGTTTTTACACATTTTGGGTTTCATATATTCTTACGCGATTAAATCCTCGATTGTCATCTTAGGGTTTTGATGAGGCTCGAGGTTTTAGGGTCTTCGTATGCGGTTAAGGGTTCAATTGATGATTTAAGGTTTTTCGTATCCACTTGAGGTTTTAAATTGCGATTTTAATTGGTTTTAAATCTTATTAGCTCTTTTGAGTTCGGGAAATCATCTACAGTTTGGACATTTGTTTCTATACTTAGAAAGCTAAATTCACGGGGTTTACAGCTATAAGTATAAGGGTATTTATACCCATAAGTTAAGACAACTTGCCTAAAAAGAAAAAGACCAAAACAACATTTCCTAAGGAAGTAAAAATCAGGATATAAAAGGGTAAAAATGAATATACAAGAAAAACAATAATTGGTGCTACATTGGCAAGGTTGTTAAAAGATATAAACAAAAAGTACGGACAGTTGGTTTGTCTAAGTAAGGATGGATTTATCAATCTAAAGTCTCTCTTTCTTGACTTCTCAGCAAAGAAGATGCCAAGTAATTGGTTAGCTTAGGCGTGAGAGAGTAATCTTTTATTTGACACACTATGAAAGATAAGCAGTCATACGGTTTAGCATAAAGGGTGACTCGATAAGGAGGTACTTGGCCTCAGCAAGGTTCGACTGGAATAAAAGGATTCGTCAGGCTAGTCCCTCTAGTCCTCGGGCTTGGTTGTAAGTCAAGGGTCCGATAACCTGATTCCCACATTCCCTCTAGGTTGTTTTGGATTTAGGATCAAATCCAAATGGTTTTCATTCAGTTCTCCATCAAGGTAATACGAACTGACATTAGCAATATTGAAGACGTCAGAAACCCCACAGCCCTTGGGCAATTCCAATATGTAGGCATTATCATTAATCTTCTTAAGAATTCTGAAAGGCCCTTCTACCATTGCAGATAATTTGTTCCTCCTCTTATTCGGGAACCATTCTTTACTTAAGTATAGCCACACCAAGTCTCCTGGTTGAAATTGTTTGGCCACCTAACCTTTAGTCTTTTCTCGCATTCTTCTAGTAGCTTGGTCGATGCAACGAGTGACCTTGTCATAGATGTGCTGAAGGGATTGTGCTTTAGCCAATGTGTCGGGGTCCTTTTGCATGGGTATTGGTACAGGGGTGTCATCAAGGGGCAACATGGGATTAAATCTATAAACAACTTCAAAAGGAGTTTGCTTAGTGGTGCATGTACTATTCGATTATAGGTGAACTTGACCATTAGCAAGTAGATGTCCCAATTAGCTAAGTTCTTACCTACTGCAACTTAAAGTAATGATCCTAAAGTGTGACTAACCACCTTTGTCTGACTGTCAGTTTAAAGGTGGCATGAGATACTGAAGAGTAATTTGGTCCCTAGCTAATGCCATAAGGTTCTTTAAAAATGGCTCAAGAACTTCGAGTCTCTATCAAAGATTATACTTCTCGACACACCGTATATCTATACAATCTCTTGCAAGAAAAAGGGGAGTAATAACCAAAGCATCATTAGTTTTAGTGCAAGGCTCGAAGTATGCCATCTTATTAAACCTATCCACAATGACCATTACAAAATCTTTATCTCAGGCAGTTTACAGTAGTCCGAGAATAAAGTCTATGCTTAATTCAGTCCACGGCCTCGTTAGAACAAGTAGGGGCATTGCTCTCCCTTACTCAACTCAGCATTTGGCCTTCTTGCATATGGTATAGCTTTCGACAACTCGGTACACATCTCTCCTCATTCTCGACCAAAAGAATCAATCATTCAATAGTTCACATGTCTTCCTTTCTCCAAAATGTCCGGAGAGTCCTCTACTGTAAGCTTCCCTGATCAGTAGCTCCCTCGGTGAATAATTTGGCACACATAATTTTTCGCCTCAAAACAAGTAGCCATCTTCCACATGATACTTGTCCATTGTCCTTCCATCGACGCATCGCAAAATTACGGGTCCGAAGTGTGGATCCTTGCATTACTGTTCTTTTATACTTGCAAACCCAAATAGTTGGATCTGTAGCTCTAATAAAAGCACATATCTCCTTGAATGAGGATCTGCAACGACATTGCTATTTTCTTGCTTGTACTTTATCACAAAATTGAATCTTTTAAGGAATTCAGCCTATCTCGCTTACCGCTCGACAACTTAGTCTGACTTTAAAGGTACTTCAGCGATTCATGATCAGTATATATGACAAATTCTCTTGACAGTAAATAGTGCTACCACACTTGTAGTGCTCGGATTAGTGCTAATAATTTTTTGTCATATATAGGGCAATTCAAATGGGGTCCTCGGAGCTTCACACTGTGGAAGGCAATTGATTGGGCTTCTTGCATTAGGACAATGCCTA
Organism: Lumnitzera littorea; assembly: GCA_024138015.1. Lineage (NCBI taxonomy): Eukaryota > Viridiplantae > Streptophyta > Magnoliopsida > Myrtales > Combretaceae > Lumnitzera > Lumnitzera littorea. The sequence goes on along the minus strand of JAMXBB010000003.1, from coordinate 59,956,332 downwards.
TTCCAATGCCTAATCCAATGCCTAATGCAATGCATTTTAGCTCAAAAATTTTGTCAAAGTCAAATAGTACTAACATTAGGGCAGAGGTCAATATTTCTTTTATCTCAACAAAACTCCTCTCCTTCCTTTCTCCACATAGGAAGTCGGTGTTTTTTTTTTTTGTTAACTCGGTACGTAGAGAGGCAAGGGTACTGAAATTCTTGATGAACCTCTTGTAAAATGAAGCTAATTCGTAGAAATTTCTCATGTCGGTACAAGTCATAGGAGTCAGCCATTGGACAATTGCTTGGATCTTTTCATCATTGACTTGCAAGTCTCCTCTACTGACTATATAGCCCAAGAATACCACTTCCTACTTACAAAAGCAATATTTCTTTAGATTGTTGAATAGTCTCTCGATACAAAGGATATCCAGGACTGCTCTGAGATGTTCACAATAACTCGGCATGTCGGCACTATAGATAAGGATGTTATCAAAATACACCACGACGTACTTCCCTATAAGATATCTCAACACATGGTTCATTATTCTCATAAAAGTGCTTGAGGCATTCAATAAGCCGAAGGGCATGACCATTCATTCATAAAGTCTATGTCGAGTCTTGAACGTAATCTTCCACTTGTCTCTTGGCCTCATATGGATTTGATGGTAGCTACATTTAAGATCAATCTTGATGAAAATCTTGGCTTTACTAAGTTTATCCAACATGTCTTCTAGCCTCGAGATTAGATACATGTATTTGATCACAATCTTGTATATAGCTCGGCTATTTACATACATTCACTAGGTTCCATCCTTCTTTGGCACTAGAAATGCAATTACAACATAGACTCTCTGTCACATAGCCTCTCTCCAACAACTTATTGACTTGACGTTAAAGCTTAGAAGCTTGCTTGAGATTCATCCGATAAACTGGTTTATTTAGTTGTGCAGTGCTAGGCACTAAGTCAATGCAATACTCTATGCCTTGAGTTAAGGGCAACCTCTTAGGTAACTATTTTGGGAATAGGTCAGCATATTCATCTAACAACTCCTTGATCTCCTAAGATAACTCACCCCGCTCATTCATTTCCAATAGTCACCTGACCAACAAAAAGGTTCACTCGTTAGCATTGATGGCCTCTCAAAGCTCGGCTCTACTTATCACCAGAGCCTTCTTCAATTTGTGAGTAAGTTTCATCTGCAACTTATTGACTTCTCTCAATGGCATTGGATTCAGCGTGATTGTTCGATCATCCTTCTTAAACATATATGTGTTCCTATAGCTATCATGTATAACTCTCCTATTAAACAACTACTGCCTACCTAGCAACACGTGGGAAGCGTACATAGGCAATACGTCGCAAAGGATCTGGTCAGAGTAATTCCCTATAGTGATCAACAATAGTATTTGCCGAGTGACATGTAATAATCCTTTCTCACTCATCCAATGCAACTTGTACAGCTTCGAATGTGTAACAGTTGGTAACTTCAATTTTGAAACAAGATTGGCTGATGCCATATTGGTGCAACTTCCATTATCTACAATAAGGGCGTACACTTGATCATTCACCTTATAAGTGGTATAGAACAAATTCTCTCTCTACTCCTCCTCTTGAGAGGGTTCCATGCTCATGGTGCATCAGACCACCATGAGTAATTTATCCAAGTCTTTGGCAAACATATCCTCCTTAATCAACTCTTTCTCAACATTTTCTTTATCGACAGGAACCTCCTCCTCCTCCTCCTCGGGTTCCTCATCAGTACTTTCTACTTCTAGCTTCAAGACGTCTCCCTTGATGACTATTGTCCTACGATTTGGGCATTGAGCGGCCATGTGTCTAAACCCTTGGCACTTGAAGCACTTGATCTTGCTAATCTTCCTACCAAACCCTTGCCCTTTGTCATAAGTTCGAGTTAGCACTTCACCATCAAGTCAGCCTTTTTGTTTGGCTCTTACACCAACTTTTCTACTCCGCTCTATACTCGACTAAACTTGATAACTTACCTATCTGGGTCTGCTAGTTGGCATCCTCGCCAGTACTCGACTCTTTCTTTGCCTCTCTACTCACTAGGCAATCTTAACAACTTCATCCATTGTGTCTAATAGTTGGAGCTCCATAATGTCTTAAATGTCTCCTCTCAATCTAGTAACAAACCTTGAGACTGTTTGAGCCAGTGGTTCCTCCACTTCATAATGGATCATAAGCATTTGAAACTCTTAAACACACTTGTCAATAATTCGGCCTCCTTGTCTCAGCTCTTGAAGCTAAGTGAATGTGTCTTAGAGATAAGTTTCTATCACAAACCTGTTTTTGAGCAGTCTCTTCATCTCTAGCCAAGTCTTAATCTCTCGGTATCCCTCTTGTCTTCTCATGGCCTAAAAATTCTTTCACCACATGGCTGCATATTTGAAGAACTCAACAGCAATAGTTCTTACCTTCTCATAATCCTCATATTGATAGTAATCAAACACATACTCCACCTTCTCTTCCCAATCCAGATACTCATTAGCATTCCCAGATCTATTGAAACTTGAAATCCGAAGCTTCACATGATCGGATGCTCTGGGGATTCATACATGTTATCTTCTTCAAAATGGTCTTCTTTCTCTTCATCAAGCTCTCTTAAGTTTACTCTTCACCTCACTCATCTACTAACTCCTCCACTTCAAACGGGTCGAGCTGGGTTCTAAACTCTAATAGGTTGAGTAGCTTGTGGAATGTTTTGCACGGCTTTAGTAGGTCTGCAAGATAGCGCATGAACAGTTCTGCTTAGATCTATTAAGAGGTTAGCTACCTCATCAAGCCTCTCGTTAGTGCTTCTGGGAGTTCCTTGAAACTGTCATCCATAGTGGACAACTCCATTGTCATCACTAGTACCAACATTCATATTTGGCCGAGCAGGGATGGCTTTGTTAATTTAGAGTCTTTCTTTCTCGGCTTCTTGGCAAAGAAGATGCCGAGTAATTGGTTAACTTGAGCGTGAAAGAGTAATCTTCTATTTGACACACTACAGAAAGATGGGTGGTCATACAACTCAGCATGAAGGGTGACTCAGCAAGGAGGTACTCGACTTCGGTAGGGGTCAATTGGAACAGAAGGATTTGTCAAGCCAGTCCCTCTAATCTTCTAGCTCGACTGTGGGTTAAGGGTCCGGTAACCTGATTCCCATCACTTTAGATGTTCATTAATATAGATCTTATCAAGACACTAAAAGGGGTCTAGTAGGATTGCATAAATTTTCATATCATGTGTGCACTCATGATACGAGAATCGCCTTGCAAGTTAGAGATTGCAAGACTCTAAGTAATTTATCACTAGGGTTTCTAAATTGTTAATTAATTGACATATTGTAAAATATAAATAACTATGGATATCCAATATTCCACAATTCCTTAGAACCGTAAAGAATTGGCATCCCCTACCAAATGATAAGATCAAATATAATAAACTTAAAATTTAACTTATTGAAGTTACTAAATCTAAATATATAAGTAGTATTTACATTTAAAGTTTCATGTGAACTAAACAATCTCTCTCTAATTCTAACCTTTAAAACATCTCAACACTTGCACTCAACACTCAGCTCTTAACCTATATCCAATTATCTATTAACCTACAAAAGAAAAACTATTGAGGAGTAAGCTACAAGAGCTTAGTGAGTTATCCCTCATACTATACTAGCAAACAAGTTATCAAACAAATTATTACAACCATATGAATGCATTTACACGCAGTATGCCAAACAATACATATAGTTGACTGGTACTACATATAATATTGGATTTTAATACCCTCAGCGATAAGGGTTGGAGATACATCAGCACCAATCACGATCGGGCTCTAGCACCTAGGTTTTTATACATAACTTTGAATTCCGTATTTCACAAAATACATTTTTATTTTTGAAAATCTAGTAATATACAAAATCCCAAGCCTAGCAGTCAGGCAAACCCTATAGTCCACACTCACACCCTACAGCGGGGATCTTTAAACTCAACCTTTAACCATACGATTAGCGTCTCCATCGCCTAGTAAGCCCGTAGGTTTGGGTAAGGTCAAGTTGTACGAGTGCACCATATAGAAACACTTTAATATATATAAACAACTCCTGTAAAGCTTCTTTTTACCTCTGCATAAAGTGACGGCCAGAATAAGTAATGCAATGCATGAATAATGCATGACCCTTTTAATTTAAGATAAGCCAAATATAATTAAGTCAAATTATATAGCGATTAATCAATATCTGCAAACCATCCAAATTATGTAACAATCAATCATACAATCAAATCCTCAATTATTGTATTAAACAATATTTTTCACAGTAAGCAATTAGTATCAAGCAATCCATATCCCGAATCCCCATGTATCAAGTTATTAATATTCAATTTAAATGCATTAGCTATAAGCACAAACAAGTATAAAGTCATTGGGAGTACTCACTTGTCAATGATGACTCGCTCTAGTTGTAATAATCTATCGGAAGATCCCCACCCTCATTAGGATCACCTAATCATTATGAGATAACAGGGATAATAAGTAATCGAATTAACTAATAATTTTATCTATCTACCTAGTTTTACTTAGATTACTATTAGTTTTTACTCAGTTAAACCTAATCGCATGTAACTTTTTTCATTCTATTTTCGATATTTATGAATTTATAGTCGTTTTTTATTGTTTTCGAATGCACATTCACATGGAGATGTCCGTTTTGGACGTTAAGACCCGTGTTTTACGATATGGACTAAATTTTATTGGAATTTTAACAATTGAAACTTAAATATTCTTATTGCTTATGTTTATATCTTATTTTAGTACTTAATGATTTAATTAGCTATTAGATTCTTATTCTTAGATGATTTTACATTGTTAGTACTAATTTACGTGTTTAATTAAGACTAATTCAATTTAGGATATGTATTAGGAGTTTAAAGAAATTTCAGCCCATATGTATATGTATACATACATATATATATATATATATATTTATTATGTCATCTGATAGATTATTATTTTATAGGCTTATGTCATTGCTTATATCATCACTTGCTTAAGTCATCAATTGATTAGGTCATGCTTACATCATCCATTACATATGTATACTTATCCTTATGTATTCATATAGTTTACATTATACATATGTTATATATATACTTATACTTCTAACATACTAATATGTATACTTGTGTACTCATATGTATACTAGTACATATATCCATATACAAATGCGGTGACATACATATTTTTATACATATTTTCGTATGCTTAGAGCACCCTCTTTAGAAAGCTTCACAAATTTCATATTTTTGCATTTTAAGGGCTTATTTAACAAGGTATATGTATATATAGTTAGTATATACCTCATTTTAGGTTATATACATATGGGTACTTATGTACAAGGGTTTTCATATATGTATTTATTAAGTATATTCCTATGTTCACATGGTTAAGTATATATATACATGTGTTCTTCTTCCAACTATCTAAGGATTTCCTACACTTATGCTAAGTATTTCACCAAACCTTTACACAAACACCTCATATGCATTCACTTGTTGTAGATACCTAAGTATTGTTACATGTACACTTAAGTATTTCTACACTTCTAAACATGGTACAAGGATTTCTATCTTTCACAACACATGTGTACATATTACATAAGCTTTCTACACCAACATAAGATTAATACTAACTAACTATTAAATTAGATGATCAAATGAAGTCATACCTTTCTCTCCTTTGTAATTTGAAAAGGAAAGCAAGTAGATATAATAGATTGGTGTAGAGTGGAAGTTGAAATTGTGAAAGTGAAATTTTGGAAAAGTTAAAGACGACAAAGCAATTTGAAATGGAAGAGGAAAAAGGGGTTTATGTTGTCTTAATTTGTGTTTTATACATGAAATAAGTGGGGTTTAGATTCATCCATGAAGTGGACGGCAAGGATAAGAAAAAGAAAGAAAATTACATGTGATAATTGAATGGAAAAATCAAGAAAGTAGAAGAAAACTCTAGATGACAATGACACTTTGTTAACTTTTCAACATGTTGACTTAGTTAACTCTTTGAAATTAAGTGGAATTTGTATATACATAATGAGGTAATTAAGGAAAATTAGGAGAAAAATTAAGGAAATGAAAGGAAATAAAGAGTTTATTGAAATGATTAGTAAGAATAGGTAATGAGATCTTCCTCTAGGTGTTTATATCCTATATAAATTATTTGGTAAGCTACTTAATGTAATCATAATGAAAAGTGTCATTTAGGGTACTAACACTTACTATATGTAGTATAATCATCAACTAAGCTCTTAACTCTATATAATATTAACCTAGTTATATATTTAGAAGATGGATGCGATCTATAATGCAATATCTTAGTTTCTAGTGGATTACTTTAGTATTATATGTATTTATGAATGATTGAAAGTTATCTTTGATCTTTTACTAATGATTTAGTATGATAGTAAGGATATATTGTCAATTAAGGTTTTAGAGTAAAGTATAGTGAATTAGTACTTTTATATTTTTAAAGTTATAGTTTTAGAGTTTTATCACTTTCGGGTGCAGTTACTAGAGTTTATATACATTTGGGGTACAAAAGTTTTTTGCGCAATTAAATCTTTGGTTGTTATCTTAAGGTTTTGATGAGGTTTGGGTCAAATGTTTACAGTTACATATACTTAAGGTTTTAACGTCTTCCTATGTGATTAAAGGTTCAATTGATAATTTAAGGTTTTTGATATTCACTTTAGGTTTTGAATTGAGATTTTAATCGATTTTAAATCACACTGGCTCTATTGATTTCAGGAAATCATCTACAATTTAGGGCTTTGATTCTATACTTAAAAGGCTAGATTTACAGGGTTTACAAATCTCACATTAGTAATTTTAATAGTTTAAGATAAGATAAGTGTAATTTCTTAAAAAGATTTGAAGAATACTACTTTCTTCCATCTCGGCATATGCAATGTTTCCTACAATATAAATAATCTTAGTATGGTAGTATTTCTAGTGGAGGATGGCAACACTAAGAAAGGTTTTTGTTCTACCTGGTTTTTTTATTAATTGAATGTGCTAATTACGAAAGTATTTTAAATTAAAACAAAACTTCATAATTAAAATCCAACACATCATAAAAATCCTAATGGTCACCAGCTATTTGATAAACATAAGTTAACTCACACTTCCCATAGTAATGCCTATCAAAGTGATTTGCCATGAAAGTCCCAAACCCAAAAATATAATTTGCATTTTCATAATAAAAGAATATCAAAAGAAGAAGAGACAAAACAAAAGTTAAAGGAAAAGAAAATAAATTAAATCGAAAGTCAAAAGACTTACATTTTAAGTTGATGATGAGGATCTTCTTATCTTGCTAATTGAAATAAAAAAGTTGAGACAAAGGAACAAAAAAGAAATTACAACAAAGAGCAGCTAGAAATAGGAATAATGAAAATTAAAACCCTAGTTTTGTCTAAGTTGAAAGAAAAGAAAAGACTTGCTATTTATTTTTTAATCTTTTGATATAATATTTCACTATTTCTCTAGGACTCTCATTAGATAAAAATAATTTAAAAGTTAAATGTAACAAGTTCTTGTGTCAAACCTATATCTGCTTATGGGACCTATTTATTTAAACAAGTCCAAAAATGGGTTGATGTCTATACCCAAACCCAAACATGAATTTCATTGTGTCTATACAGGTTTGAACCCGTTTATATCCCGAGTCAAATTTTTATGTATAATAACTTGTTTAAATCTTGTCGTGTCATGTTGTGTCTTGTCATATTTGGGTCTATTGTGTCCAAATCCTATATTTCTAAACCCAGTCTAAAGCAATTCTCAATGTTAATGAATCTATTTTGTCAGGCATATGTGACCTACATTAGTAGGGAACCTAGATATTAATTTTTAACAGGCTGTAGTAAGTGGGAAAAAGCCCACTCATATGCATAATGGAAGATACTCGGGAGAAGATATAGAGGGAATCAGCCAAGAGAAGGAGGGGAGGAGAGTAGCTTAGTTTTTGTTTTTAGAGTAGTATAGAATTGGAGAATAAAAACAGTACCTTAGGGTTGAATAGAAGCTCCATTTTTCTATTCTTTTGGTTAAGGGCACTAAACCCTTATGTTATAGCATACTAAGAGCTTTTTTGGGTTCCAAATATATCGAGATAATGTCAATTGACTTTTATGGAGGTGTTCTCCAATAATGTCAATTTCACATTGAAAGGTGAATTTGAAGACTTTTATGGAGGTGTTCTCCATTCCTTGTTATTTCATTTATTGTCTTAATCATTTAGGTTATGTACTAAGATGTTATGCTTATTACTTTATGAGTTTTGCAACGATGAATTTGATAAGTTGATGTGTTTTATAATTTTTTTTCAATGTTGATATTGAGTTTTAAGAATTTAGCTACTGTGTTTATCATTGATTTAGTACTTGGCTAACACTTCTTAGACAGGTAGAGTTAAAGATACTCGAGATTCATGCATTTATGCTCTTAATGTGATTGGAAATATTATTTAGGTTATGGGGACGTGCTTAACCCATATTTCCAGCTATAATAGTAATTTCGATATAAGCATGTTACTATTTACTTGATAATTATAGATAAATTGCCTTTATGGGATGATTTATGCTATAATTAGAACTTTACTATTCTCAAAGATAAGCAAGTTCTTATGAGTTGCTTAAATCTTACGTAATCAATTTCATTTATCAATTCGAATCATCATATAAATTCAAATGAAGATATATTTGCTAATCCAAATTAATAATTTTTACATAGTGTAGCTAAGACATTAAGTTTTGTATTCAATTTGTTTATTGGTTTTTACTCCCTTTAACTCAGTTTTCAATTACTTAGTTTAGGGTAAAACTAAAGTAATTTAGTAATAGCATAGTAGCTTCCTATAAAATATGACCTTGGGTTACTAATATACTGCTTGCATGACCTAATATACTTACTAGTTTTTACTTGCTTTATTTTGATTTTATAAAACCATATAGCTATTATTAATTTTCAAGTATAGATTAGAAGTAAGTCAAATTATTGGGTACTACCCAATACCTTAGAATCATCAATTAACTTAGATCTAGCTAAATCAAATTAATATGCAACTCCACTTGGGACAACACCACCTATCGATTCTCGAGTGCCCCCTCAAGATCATTGTTACTCCCTATTCCTTAGGCCTAACCAAGTATAGTCATCTCAATTAAGAGTCATGGTCAGATATATTATTAAGTTCATTTTCAGCCTACAGTTAAATAAGCACAACGAACGAGCATGTAACCTCTTACTTAAACTAGTAATCTTGGATTGCACTTAACTTTTTAAGTAATAGGTCTTAACACTAGAACCTAAGATAATAATACAATTCAGTATGTATCAATGTGCTATTCTCATGATGAATTCTTCCTAAAGTTACTATGGTTCTAGTTCCATTAGTTGCAACTTAAGGGATTAGACTCCAAGAGTTGTTTAATTTAGTGGTTTGGATTTGATTCTAAGTTTGATTTGTGTTTGATCTTGATTTAGTCTGATAGGGTGTAATACCCCAAGCTTTTCCAATTAGTTTAATAACTCTAGGATCTAAGCTCCTAAATTTAGGGCACCAGTGTTAGGACCCTATAAACCTTAGAAAATCAATAGTCTAAACCCTAATTCAAGTCCAAGTATCCTAAACTGTGTAATAAGTCGATAAGGCTGGTAATAATAAAAGATTATGAAATTTAATAAATCAAATATAAAATTAATAATAAAACCCTAGAAATTGATCGAAATCTTAAATCGCATACTGAAACCCTAAAACTAATTTATGTACTATTAATCAAAATTGAACCCAAATTTGTTCAAAACCCTAAAACTATAACTATAAGCCTATAAAATAGTTAAATATTACTCGATAGTGATATAATTATAGTCGATTGCAATTATCGACTAAATCGCTTGTTCGCATAAAATTTTAACGAAATTATTACAATAACTTGTAAAAATTATAATTGTAACGAGTACCAATTAAATTAATAAATTTTCACAAAAATTTCAAAATTAATCTATGATGAGTATTGTTATAATTTATGTTTAGAAAAATTACATATATTTATTATTAATTTTTATTTTCTTCCTTTTTCTTTTTCTTTTTTTTTTCTCTTTTCTTTCTTTTCTTCTTTTCTCCTTGCTGCAAGAAGAATTATGGTGAAGTTGCTTCTCTTTTGACTGATCAAAGGGAGCTAATTAAAGAGTTTGAAAGATTAAATTTGGAGTTTTCATGGCACAAAGAAAATATTGAAATATCAAATTTGGTGATTGAGCCAACGTTGATGCAAAAAATTAGAATTGCTCAACAAGGTGATGTTATATTAAATCGAATCAAAGAAGAAATGAGAAGTGGGAAATATACTGACTTTCGAATGGATGAACACGATACACTTCGCATGAATAACAGATTGTGTGTACCTGATGATGAGGAGCTCCGAAAGGAAATTTTAAGTGAAGCTCATTATTTAGGCTATACTATACATCTAGGAGGAACAAAGATGTACCAAGATTTGAAAAAGAATTTTTGGTAGAATGGAATGAAACAAGATGTGACTAGTTTTGTTCTTAAGTGTAAAACTTGTCAGAGAGTGAAAGCTGAACATCAACGACTAGGGGGATTACTATAACTTTTATCTGTTCCAGAGTGAAAATGGGATCAGATATCTATGGATTTCATGAGTGGTTTACCAAAGACAGCTGCTGGTTTTGATGCGATTTAGGTAATCATTGATCGACTTACCAAAGTAGCTCACTTCTTGCTAATTAATAAGACTTTTTCTTTGGAGAAATTGGCGAGAATATATATCAAGGAGATAGTGAGACGATATGGTGTCCCAACAAGAATTGTATCGAATAGAGATCCTAGATTTGTATCAAAGTTTTGGGGAAGTTTACAAAAAGTGATGGGAACGAAGCTACAGTTCAGTACAACATATCACCCTCAAACTGATGGACAGACTGAGAGGACTATTCAGACTTTAGAAGATATGCTAAGGGAATGTATTATAGAGTTTAAAGGAAGTTGAAACGCTCATTTGCCTTTAGTCGAATTCACCTATAATAATAGTTATCACTCAACCATACACATACTACCTTATGAAGCTTTATATGGGAGAAAGTGTCGATCTCCATTATTCTGGGATGATGTAGAGAAAGCTATAATAGGTCCCGATCTGATTCAAGAAACAGCGAATAAAATCATGATGATCAAACAGAAGATGAAAGAATCCTAAGATAAATAAAAGAGTTGTACTGATTTGAAGAGAAGAGAATTGGAATTCTAAGTAGGAGAACATGTGTACTTAAGGGTAAAACCGATCAAAAGTATTCATCGTGCTAAAGCCCAAGGGAAACTAAGTCCAAGATATATAGGCCCATTTGAAATCTTAGAAGGTGTTAGGAATCTAGCTTATCGATTAGCATTACCACCTAATCTGTTGGGAATTTACAACGTTTTCCATGTGTCAATTTTGAGGAAACATATTTTCAATCCCGATCATATCGTTGCATTGGAACCGATAAGACTACAAGAAAACTTGACATACGAAGAGTACCTAGTGAAGATTATAGACAATAGAGTACAACAATTGAGGAATAAATAGATTCGTTATGAAGGTATTATGGAGAAACCACGAATGAGAATTAGCAACCTGGGAAGTAGAAGATGAAGTAAAGAGGAGATATCTGCACCTATTCATAGAACCAGGTATGCATCTCAAGTTTTAAGGACAAAACTTATTTGAATGGGGGAAGAATGTAAACCCTAGAAAATCAATAGTCCGAATCTTAATTAAAGTCCGAGTGTCCTAAACTGTGTAATAAGTCGATAAGGCTAATAACAATAAAAGATTATGAAATTTAATAAATTGAATATAACATCGATAATAAAACCCTAGAAATCGATCAAAACCCTAAATTACATACTGAAACCTTAAAACTAATTTATGCACCATTAATAAAATTTGAATTCGAATTTGTTCAAAACCCTAAAACTATAATTATAAGCCTATAAAATAATTAAATATTACTTAATAGTGATATAATTATAGTCTATTGCAATTATCGACTAAATTGCTTATTCGCATAAAATTTTAACGAAATCATTTCGATAACTTGTAAAAATTATAATTGTAATGTGTACTAATTAAATTGATAAATTTTAACAAAAATTTCAAAATTAATTTATGATGAGTATTTTTATAATTTATATGTTTAGAAAAATTACATATATTTGTTATTAATTTTTATTTTCTTCCTTTTTCTTTTTCTTTTTTTTTTTTTCTCTTTTCTTTCTTTTCTTCTTTTCTCCTTGCTGCACATTCTGGAACCAAAACGAAAAAATATATATATATCAAAACAGTAGCTCACATGATGAAACTTAAATTGCCAAGTGTTGATCTTACAAAAAGAAAAAAATTTGGAAATGATTACATTGTCTTATCTTAATAAATGTATAGATTAAGATAGGATTTTGTTGATTTTGTTTCTTTCTCCAAAATTACTGATCACGTGAAATAAAAGAAGCAACAAAAATTTGGAAACCAAATTGCAAAACAAACTGAAACCAAAAGAAGAGAAAAAAATCTTGGAAAACTAAAAACATGAAGAAGAAAGAAGAAAAGAAGAAGAAGAAGGAAGAAAAAAAGAAGAAAAAAATCAAAAGTAGTAGGTTAGCAAATTATTTTGCAAGTATAGATGTATATTATATAGTATGTACATGTATATATGTAGTATTTGTATTGTATTTTTGTAAATATAACATTACTATTACATGTATATATACATAAGTACTTAAATTGAAATATATATGTATGTATAAAGATATATATGTATACATGTATGTACATAGGTATAATATACAGTAAGAGTATATAGTATGTATTTTTTTAGATTACATATAATATGTATTAAGTATTTTTACAAATAAGTTAGATATATATATATATATGTATATATGTACACGTAAAATGCTTTGAATGTATATATATTTATTTTCATATATATATATATATATATAAATATGTAGTCATATAGTATATATGTAGTTGTATATTTCTATAAGTAGTCATATATTCTTAAATACAAGATTTACATATGACGTATATATATATATATATATAATATAGATATATGTATAACATATAGTGGTATATCAAATATAACATATGGTATATGTATAATATATAGTATACATTTTGTATACCAAATACTATATATGTATATATATATATATATATATATATATAGATATATATCGAATATTAAGTAAGTAGTATATAGTATATATAATATAATAATATTTACTAAATAAAATAAATTAATAATTACGTGAAGAGTATATATATATATATATATAATACCGTAAATTAGGAATTTCTCATTAAAGTAAAATTATAAAATTTATCAAATATACTATAAGTCTATATCGTGAAATATAAATGAATAATAAGAAAATAAGAAATAAGAAATAATAAAAACAATAATGACAATAATAATAATTATTATTATTATAATAAGGCTAAAATCTCAAAAATAGGAAAAGTATGCATAAAATAATAAAAATATCAATTATATGATTTAAATAATTATTAAATCACAAATATATTAAGAAAAAACTAAAATTAATATTTTATAATTTTTAAACTAAAATAATAAATTTTATGATATTTTTATATCACAATTCAAATTGTGAGTCACAATGTCCAAAACAGACCTTGTTATGAAAAAATACGCTCGAAAACTATCAAAATGGACTATAAGTTCATAATGATCCAAACTAAAACGAAAAAGTTACACGTAATTAGATAAAAAGCTCGAATCTACAATTTCACATAACTAAGTGAAGTAAACCTTACAAATTATGATATTAGTTTCGTTTTAAATTCCCAAATTTACAAATTTTTATTATTCTCAAGTAATTTTGATATAGACCTTGAGCTACCACTAGATTACTATGACCCCTGAGTTGACTATGGCTAAGTGAGTTTTTTCTAATGATTCCATACTTGTTTGTGTTTATAGTTAGTGAATATAAGTTATGATCAATAAATGAATGTGTATGGGGTTGGGTTATGCTTATGCATGATAATTGTTGTTAATGGTGAATTTACTTTAAATTTCAATAATGTAATGATTGTTGCATAGTAGATTTACTAAGAATTGATTGTTTGTGACTTGGAATGATCACCGAATAAATAAAAACTAATTTTATTCAACTAGAAAAGTTAACTTGGATCATGCATAATCATGTACTGCATAATTAATTCCGGCAGTCACATTACACAAAGGTAGTGAGATGCCATATGTGGGTTGATTATTGATTGTTATAAATTTCGTACGGTACATACGTGCAATATGACCTTACCCTAGCCCGTGAGATGACTAGGTGTTGAAGGTACTAACCGCCTGGCTAAGGGTCAAGTCCAGAAGCCTCCGTTTAGGAGTGAGTAAGGGCTATGTGAACCTACTCACAATCATACATAGAACTCGTTTTTGATAAAACTGAGAATGGATATACCATAACATTTTAAATACGAAACACGGAGTTTCGTTATGAGATAAGTTCTAATATGATACCTAGATCTAACTGTGCCAATGTATCTTTAACCCTTATTTCGGAGGGCGTTAAATCTGAGTTGCATGCAGTACCTGGTCACCTGTGTATATTTGTTTAGTATACTAATTGTCATGCATTCATTTGATTAAATTTAACTATTGTATAACTTGATTGCTATATGGTTAAGGGAAATTATTTCACTAAGCTAGTTAGCTTGTACCTTTGTAGTCTTCTTTCGTAGGCCGATCTATTTGTAGAGTTGGGCCATCGCATGCCCGAGGTTAGTGTTCTACACAAGGTCAATATGGGAGCTAGATGCGATCAAAGAGTATTTCTGATAGATTATGGAGTTGAATATGTAATCGAGTAATACTAGTTTAACTTAAGACATGTTTTAGACTTATTTGTAAATTCTTATATAAATAGACTATGCGTTATGTTTCTATAATTTATTATTTATCATGAGGTGATATTGCTTATGCTTGCGTACTCTTAGTAGTTAGTTATAGTTGTAGCCTTGTGTATCGTATAAAAGGGTTGTCAATTATAAGGGAATTCAATCTGCAATCCCTTATATGGTATACGGTAACTACCATAATTAGCCCCCTCGGGTCGTGATAGACACTAAAGGGAGCCTAGTAGGATTATCTAAAATTTTCCTATCATGTGTGCACCCATGATATGAAAATCGCCTTATAAGTTAGAAATTGCAAGACTCTAAATGATTAATCGCTAAGGTTACTGATTTTTTTTTTTTTGAGTAATTAATTTACTGTAGAATATAAATACAAATAACTCTGGATGTCTAATATCCTATAATTTTTCAAAACCGTAGAGAATCGATATCCCCTACCAAATAATAAGACAGGATATACCAACATTAGAAAACTATAGGAAAAATTAAATTATACTAAATTCTAACATATAAATATTTTCTATAAAGGATATTTATGTATCACTTATAAAGATCTCAACTAATTCTAACACTAATATACATATCTTTATCTTGTACTTGGCACTCAAGATTTATCACAATCCCATCGTAAGTAAACCTACAAAAGAAACTAAGGGGGAATGAGCATAAAATAGCTCAGTGAGTTCGTCCCTCACTACTACCGTTCAAGCAAGTTATCACATATTATTATCACACATGCAAGCAAACTATCTACATAAAAAATGAATATTGCCGTGATGAATGAAAGCAATACATCCATAGGAGTTTGAAACTATGAACGGTGTAGAATTACATCTACACTTAGATTATCCCCTATACTTACTTGTACAGGGCACCTTAGGTTATCCGTATGAGGCTACTTAAGGGCACCACCCCTCTAGGCAACACTCGACTATTACCCTAGTCGAGAAAAGAGTTCCAATCCAAATAGGTGGATCCTAAACTAGGACTATCCACCATCCAAGGCCTTTCAAGCACAACATGCGAGTCCTCATACAACCAAAATTATCCAAGGCCTTACAGGTACAATAAAACGAGTCCTCTCGTTATTAATTGAAGATCACATACTAGCTTTGCCTTAACGCTAAAACATCATTTATGGCTCCACGAGCCCATATAAAGATCATACAAAAATATGTTTAAGAGTAGAAAAGCTTTTTCCAAAAACACTTTTCTCAAGATTTTTGCAAAGCTAGCACTCTCCATTCATACCTTTACTGGGTCATTGACATGCAACGAGTATAATTGGTTATTTTGGTCTGATACTTATATTTATCAATTTAAAAAGGTGATCACACAGACGATAGCAAATAAGTAAAGCAGTCATTCAGACATATAAGCAACAAAAAGCAGCAAAACCTCATATAAGGAATACGCACAAGCAAGTAGTAGGTCATTAAAACTCCCTCACCTGGATTATTACTCGTTCTCTAAGCTTTAGGGTTTCCAGAACTTGATATTGAATGCCTAAAAAAACTAGTAAAAATTATAAGTATTCTGAGAAGTCAGACTCCTTAGTTAACTAAAAGTCTATTGTAGTTTGTCTAGTTCCCCCAATATAACCTAAGTATAATATGTATAGGGTTTACCATACTCAATGGGATTAATAGTAACTATTTTCTTATATTTGTAAGTTATGAGACTTCCTTTATGTATTTAGTAACTTTTCATCATAATTCCAATATTTACGAACTTATAGTCGTTTTTCATCATTTTCTGACACACGTTCACACGGTGATGTCCGTTTTGGACGTTAAGACCCGTGTTTTACGATATAGACTAAACTTATTGAAATTTTAACTTATTGAAGCTTTATTATTTTTATTGCTTATGTTTACATCCTATTCTAGTATTTAATGATTTAATTAGCCATTAGATTCTTACACTTAGGGAATTTTACATTGGTATTACTAATTCACATACTTAATTAAGTTTAATTCAATTTAGGAAGTGTATTAGGGTTTAAAGGATCTTCGACTCCTAAGTACATGTATACATATATATGTTATATTCTTATGTAATCTTATAATTTATTATTTTACAAGTTTATGCTTATATCATCGCTTAGGTTATCAATTGCTTATGTCATCGCTTATGTCATCGCTTATGTCATCATTTAATTATATCATTGCTTACATCATTATTCAATTATGTCATTGCCTACATCATCATCCATTATTATCCTTATGTATTCATACACTTTATACATATGTTATACATATACCTATCCTTCTAATATACTAGTATATATACTTATATACTTATACATATACTAGTACATATACCATATATACATACGGCGATATACGTATTTTTATACATATTTTCGTATGCCTAAAATTCCCTCTTAAGAAAGTTTCACAAATTTCATATTTTTACATTTTAAGGGTGTATTTAGTAAGGTATATGTATGTATAACTAGTATATATCTCATTTTAGGTTATCTACATAATGGTTATTCATGTACAAGAGTTCCCATACATGTATTTATCAAGTATACTCTTATATACACATATTTAAGCATATGTACATGTGTTTTTCTTTCCATTTAGCTAAGGATTTCACTAAAACCCTAATATGTACACTCTATATATACTCACTTGATGTATGTACATGGGTATTTCTACACTCTAAACATAAGTATAAGGATTCCTTTCTTCCATAACACAAAGGCATAAATTACATAAGGTTCCTACACTAATCTTAGATAGATAACTAACTCACTAATTAAGATAATAAATCATATAAAACATACCTTTTTCTCTTTTATAATTTGAAAAGGAAAGCAAGTAGATATAGTAAATTGGTATGTAGTGATATTTGAAATTGTGAAAGTGAAATTTTGGAAAAGTGAAGATGACAAAGCAAAGGGGATTTCACGATTTGAAATGGATGGGGAAAAGGAGTTGTTCTTATCTTAAATTGTGTTTTATAATTGAGAAAAGTAAAGTCTAGAAGAGAGAGAAGAATGAATGGCAAGAAGAAGCAAAATGGGATAAGATGACATGTGTAAAGGTATAGAAAGTTAAAGAAAATGGGAGAAAATTCTAGATGATAATGACATTTTGTTGACTTGGTCAACCTTAAACTTGGTCAAATGTTGACTTTGTCAACTCTCTTAGAATTACATTTATTGGAATGCACATAATAAGATAATTAAGGAAAATTGGGAACAAAATTAACGAAATGAAAAGAAATATGGAGTTTATTGAAATGATTAGTAAGAATAGGTAAAAAGATCTTTCTTTAAGTATTTATATCCTATACACATCATTTAGTAGGCTACTTAATGTAATTATCACGAAAAATATCATTTAGGATACTAATACTTACTGCATGTAATATAAGCATCAGCTAAACTCTTAACTCTATATAATACTAACCTAGTTATATACTTAGAAGATGAATGTGATATATGTAGAAGATGAATGTGATATATGATACAATATCTTAGTTCCAAAAGGATTACTTTAGTATTATAAGTATTTGTGAATGATTGAAGGTTATCTTTAATCTTTTACTAATGATTTAGTATAATACTAAGGTTATATTATCAATTAGGGTTCTAAGGAAAATTATGGTGAATTAGTACTTTTATATCCTTAAAATTATAGTTTTAGGGTTTTTATTACTTCTAAGTATAATATCTAGTGTTTTTACCCATTTAGGGTTTAATATATTCATACACGATTAAGTCTTTGATTGTTATCTTAAAGTTTTGATGAGGTTCGAGGTTAACTTTTGCAGTTACATATACTTAAGATTTTAGGGTCTTCATATGTGATTAGAGATTCAATTGATAATTTAAGGTTTTTCATATTCAATTTAGATTTTGAATTGAGATTTTAATCGATTTTAAATCTCATTGGCTTTATTAACATCAAGAAATCATCAATGATTTGGTATTTGATTCTATACTTAGAAAGCTAGATTTATGGGGTTTATAGTCGAGCTATAATATCTGTTTTATTTTAAATTTCACAGTAAAGTTAGAAAAGTTAGATAAAGTAATTCAAGTAAAGTTAATTTCTCAAAATAAGCTATATAAAAATATTAATTTGAGAAAAACGTTAATTTAAAAGTCGATAATTATCGAAAATGAGAAATTTGAGTTTTTAAATATAGCGAGATATTAGAGATAAGTTAATTAACTTACAAAAATAATAAATAAAGTTGAATTATATATAATATACATGTATTTACATGTGATATGCATTATGTGTATTAAATACATATATATAATAATAAATTATTATTAAAATAAGGTAAAATAATGAAAAATTAATAAAAAAAATTGCATAGATGAGTTGTCAAATGATGTGTCAAGCTGATATTAATTGGAAATGATGAGTCAACACTTAATGAACTAGAAAATGACACATGGCATCTAGGAAAAATTAAAAGAACATGTGTAATTTTACTTTTTTACATGCAAAAATCCTAAAAACTATAAATAGAGCTCTAAACAACATTTACAATATTTTGTGAACCTAAAAACACAAGAACATAATTTTATAAAATTCAAAAAAATTTAAAAAAAAATTAGAAAAAATAAAAAAATATTGGGAAAATATGGTGAATTACAATTCTTAAGGCTATTGGCAACCTGACAAGGAGCTACTTGGGACTTAAAGTTGTGGTGGAGAGAGAAGGTGGGCCAGCATAAGATGGTGGCCGGAGGGTGACCGGAGCACTATGCATCGGTGAATCAAATTTTATTACCTAATTTTTATTAATTTGCTAAAAATATCAAATTAGCTTAGAAAATTATGAAATTTGGTTCCCTTAGGTTATTTTACATGTAATTTCATTTGATAATTTTATTTTATTAAAATAACATTGATTTATGGTACTTGCTTAAGAACGTGCCTGGTTTAGACGAATTTTAAATAAATTTTTCAAAATATTAAATAATGTTACTTCAGCCTGAAAAATTTTGTATAACACACTTATATAATGTATTAAATTTTAGTAACAATAAATTTTGAAAATCTCCATGTTTACTATTTTTTATAATTATTTTGAATAAAACTACCAATTTTACTAAATTATTGAAATAATTAGTTTTTTATGAAATTAATGAATGAGCCATGCATCTTTAGACTTCTGGATGTTTATAATAATATTTGGAATATTTAATTTTTATCTCACTCAAAAATTTATTTATTTTCCTTAATTTTCTATAATTTCGAGCAAAAACCACTATTTTTGTAAAAATGAATAATAACCAATTTAGTGTAATTAATGATCAATAACTAAACTAAATATTTTTATGTGTCTATAGGAATTTTCTTGAAATTAATCGGGCTCGTATATTATTTATAATGTATTTTCCTAGTATAAACTTATATAATAGTTTAATATGTAATATAGTAACTAGTTTATTAAATCTGTGTCAAATAAACACTTTGGGGTATAATAAGTTTTGCTGGACAAGTTTGGAAAGTATAATTTTTCAAGTTTTTAGTTTAATACTAAAGCTTACTCGAGCCAATTATGGAGTTAGGGTAGCGTACAGTTGAGTCGTAATATGAAACAGTATTTTTGGATATTTGGTAATGTTGAGTAGTCTTGACTCTTAATATATATCAATAACACTCAAAATAACGATCGTAACGATATAAATTTTACTAAAATTAGATAATAAATGAGTAAGATACGATTAAATAAAGTTTAAAAACGCAAAAATGAAAGCTTATAATAGTTCGAGTTTGACTTACACTTGATTTAAAGACCGTGTCCCATTTTCATAGGTGTGATAAGTAAGGAAGGACCACGTCACAATGTATAGGATATTACGCTATTGCTAAGCCCAGGTTAGTGGATCTAACCCATGCTTGGAGTAGATATATCACTACTCATAACACTGTGTGTCGTTTGATGCTGTGTTGATTAAATATGGATATATCTTAGGTGAATTGATATGCTACTATAATGGGTGCTAGTGTAGTGATATTGAATGACAATAACTGTATTTTGGTTAAACTGTTATATGGCTATGTTGGGTAATGATTTATGCTTACAATTGATTGTGTTAACTAGGGAAGTTGAGTGATCTATCCTAATCTTCTAAGTATTCTCCTAAGTGAACCCTAAGTAAGATACTTGAATTCTGCTAGGGAGAGTTCGAAAACTAGAATTAGATCACTGGTTTAAATAAAACTTAAAGATTGATTGTACTTATTGATATTCTTGAGTTGCTATTATATGGCATGGCATGGCACAAAAAGGGACCTATGGGTAAAAAATTTCAGAATGGGGCTTTCAAATGATCATTGAAAAAGTATGGTTTTATGAACTTAGTTTTTGGAAGCATATAGATTGCATTGCCTGAACATTGTGACTATTTTGATGGTCAAATTTGGTAGACTACAATATGTGGTCTAATTTGGCAGTGTTGCCACTTTGATTTGGTGAACTATAGTGTGTAGTTTAATTTTGTAAAGTTAGGGGTCCTACATCCAAGCAGTTCCTTGTTGCCCTTTTTAGAACTGGTAGACTACAGTGTGTAGTCCAATTTGGTGGGGGTCCTACTCCCAAGTAGCTCCTTGTTGCTCTAGTTTCCTAAACATTGTATCCAGATGCCTGGCTATGTTGACTAATCGGATAAGGAATTGGAGGGCATAAAATATTGGTACCGATGCATGCCACGTGTATGAGCATAGCATGCTGCATTGTTGGCAGTAAGGGTTCGGTTAGGCAAATGCATATGTGAAGTTGAACTTACGAGTTATGATTGAAATGTTTCAGTTGTGATATGCAATATTGTTTATCATATTGTCTATATTATGTTGCTTGTTATCCATTCTTACTCAACTTCAATAGCTAAGGGGATAAAATGTTTTATCCTTAGGTTAACTATATCATGAAGGGGCCAACACTCAAGGGGGATATGAATACTAAGAGCGTGAGTCAGAGTTAACGACTGCTGTATGGAACATGTATTAGGTCAGAGATCTTATTACTGTGAAGATAATAAAGGAAAAAGTTGGTTCATATTTTGATGTAAATATTATGTTGTACACCTAAGTTATAATAAAATATCCAGCTGAACTCAAATGTAACAACCCCTTTATTATGTAAACAAAGTTGTCTTTTGATAAATGAGCAGGTTAAGTTAAGTCTTCAATAAGTTTTCCTGTATGATGGTACATCCTGCACTATGCCGGGATGTGACATAGGGACTAGTTTAGGATCAAATTTTGGTTGAAATATTACAACTACAATCAAGCTAGCATCTCAATTTACATTTAGGATGGATTTAAGAATAGAACGGAATCAAACTTAGCCAAACCATCAAGTTAGCATCTAAGGTTACTATCAAGCCAATTTTGAATTAGTAGGCTAGTTCAACCTTAAGCTGGCAACCTGACTGCTTTACCATAATATAGGAAAGATTTCTCTCCTTTAACCAATTTTCCTCCTTTAAAACTTTCAATCATAATTCATATTTTTCTTTTTCCAAATTTCCCATGCATTCAAGATTTCACTTCCTTGATAATTCTTTACTTCCTACTCCTTTTCCTAACACCCAAAATCAAATCTAAAACACATTTTCTTATAAAATCAATAATTAAGAAACATACTTGAAACTATTCTTTGCACCCTTCTACATTATATGTTCTTTACACCACTACAACAATTTGATGAAACAAAACTCCAACATTAATACTTTTGTGAAACTTTACATTACAAAGCCAATTCATACACTTACCTAGATGTGTGCAGTAGGCTAAACTAACCTTATGGATGGGGGGTGAACCGAGATTAGCTGGTCTTGAGCCAATTCACTTGAATCGACGATTCAAAGTTGGTTTAAGAAGCCCCCTTTTTTTTTTTTTTGGAATTTTACTTTTTCAAAAAAAATTTGTGGACTTTTCATTTTTTTTTTCATTCAATTGTTTGTGAAAATGTCCTAGTCCACTTGCCATTGGTTTTCTTATTTGGTTGCTTATGAACCAAAAATGTTATTTTCAAACAATTTTTTTCATTCCCCAAATAATTCATTTGGTTCGAGTGATGTTATATTATAAAACTAAGTAAAAATGGCCAAAGCAACATAAATTACAAAATATAAAGATTTCTTATTTAGATTTCGAAATACTCAAAACCAAAAAAATAAATTACAATATAACTGTAACTGTAGATTACAAAATACGATTCATCAGATCAGAGTACAGTTACAGAACAAAAATGTAACTTACAATGTTGTAATAATACAAATGAACTATTTCATAAGTGAAGAAACTAGAGGTAGTGGGGAAAAATAATTTTTTTTATTGTTTTTAAGGTTACCCTGAAGTTGCCTATGTATTCGTTAGCTGGAATTAGATCACTACAGTCCAACAAGATTTTTTTGGAAACCTTTATAGTATGTTTACTCTAAGGGGAATGACTATTCCATTTCCCTCTTATTCTTTGAAATACCTCTATTACAATGTTCACTTCAAGGAATACCAATACTTAAAGAATCCCATTTCTTTAAAATACTAAATTAAGATTCCTTACCAAAATCAAAGAATAGAGATTTTGAAACGAAAAGACATTTAATACCTTCCCTTCTTCTACCCATAAACACTATTTACTACACAAGCATCGCTACATACCCACCTACCACCATTACCAACCTCCATTGCCAATCACTCACCATATCACTATTCAACATAGCACCACCACCATCATTAACCAATATAGCACTGCTACCATCCTTCACTAACCATCTCGATTAGCACTGGTGACGACTTCAAAAAGACTACAATCACCACAAAACACCGAATTCAATTACTATACTTAACCTCCACAAACTTATACACTACTAGTTTTAGGCTGGTAACATCTTTCTCTATTTAGAACATTTATGACTAAGAGAAGTACTTGCTTTTTTTAATAACCTTTTGGCTCATTTGATGATATATTTTTCTTTTATTAGGTTTAGAGTATTAGAATCTGGGTTTGGTTTATCTCTTTTAGTTTTGTACCTAGTTTAGAACTTTATCTTATTACTATATTTTTTTTTCTAGGTTTAGGTTTTACAAATTGGTTAAGGTTCTTTTTCTTTCTTTTTTTTTCTTTTTTGAAAACCAAAAGAAAAAAAGTATCTTTCTGGTAATGACTATGAACAAGATGGAGAAGAGAAATTTCACGATGATATGGAAAGTAATTTAAAGAGTCATATGGAGTGACAATGGAAAGAAAATGAAAAATATAGTAAAGTAATGAAAAGGAAAATAAATGAAGAGATGATTTTAGTAGGGTGTTTTTGTTGAATATTAGGGAAGAGTTGAAATTAAGTATGAGTGAGAGCAAAGATGATCTTGTGTTGTAGAAATGGTGTTGCCCTTGAAGATAAGGGTATTTTAGTCATTTTACATCTATTAGATATTAATTCTTATATGGTATTTTTGTCCAAGTAAATAATGTAATGGTAATTACGAACTTATTCCATTCCTTAAGAATGGCAATTCCACTATGTATCTATTCCATGCAATGAAGTGAACAGGCTATTAGTGTATTAGTCAATTTTAAATTAGGGAAAAAATGTCAAGTTTACATGAGTATTCATTTACATTTTTTTAAGAGAAAACCTTTTGACGGTGTCAATTTGAAAAGCCTAAGAGTGAATCCTTAAGTTTTGAAAAACCATACCATTTTTTTTTCCTTTTTGTAATTACAAAACATGTGAATCCCTAATTTTTGAAAAACCATACCATTTCACTTTTCTTTTTCTAGGTAACAAAACATTTTTAACCAAGACAAAAAAGAATGGTAGATTAGTGTCACCTTATGTTGGTGTATGCCTAAGAGAAGAACCTATACCCAAGTCTAAGCTTCTGTCCAATTTGTTTCGGATATTGAAGTACTTGTCTTCTTCTATTGACGTGCTATATGGCTCTTATTCTCTATTGGTTGCCTTGTATCAATCTTCGATACATGCACTTGCTTTGACATTGATGACAAAAAGGGAGGCTTGCTAACTATCAAAGATGAGACCTACTATACTAAATGCCTATTCAATGGTACCGTCAAGGTAGGAGCAACAAAAACTTAATGGGCAATGCAAAATAGGACAGGGTAGCTCTTTGCATACATCTTTTACCATACCGAAAATGTCGAAATCTCTTATGATGACACATCGAGGAACTCAAAGTTTGTGGTCATGTAGTGTTGAAACTCAATTAGAGGCCCTCCAGAACATTGTCATTTCAATTTTTTAGGCCAACAACTGTTTACCTACAAGTAAGTAACGATATTCGATAGGGGGCATTGAGGGAGAAACTACTATCTAGCCACCATATGTGCATTGGTAAAGTGTGAAGAGCTCTTTTAGATCCATTGTAGCTTTTGAAACCTCCTCCTGTGCTTGTAAATTGTATATGTCTTAGGAATCCATAAGTAAATCAATATACTTATAATAACTTTTCAAATATATTTGCAATAATGATATGCGTGAACTTTAAAAAGCGCAATGTATACTAGTAAGTCTACTAGATTATGTATGTAGTAATAAAAAGAACCAGTGAGATCAGGTTATATCCATAGAGACTGAAAACTAATTACTAGATTATATCATTCCCTTTTTAGCTAGGTAATCAAAATGAGGTGTTTAAACAAATTAAAATAAAAGGAAATAACTTAACTAAAACATGAAAGTAATAAAGGAAGAAGTTTACCAAGCCAATTGTCTGGGATTTCTACTATCCTATCATCTGATAAATTAACATATGCTTCTAAAATATATTAAGACTAATTAATTGGTTTCTTTAATCAAATTCACTTTCCTTAGGAGTCATTATTATCCCAACTATAATAGAAACAATCCCTTTCGAGTGGGTTATCTATAATCTTCAATTAGGTTTTAAATTTTTCTCACAAATATTACTACCCTAATTAATATTAAAATTCAAGCATATTTTTATTTCACAAAAATTAATATTAATTGCATCAAGAGTGTAAATCCTAAAATTAATCTAGAGAGCATGTGTCCATGACAACAATTAAACTAATTTTAGTCCAATTTTACACTTACCATCCATTTCCTTTTAAGTTTTTTAGGTTTTATTCATAAAAATATCATTACCCAAGCAATAAAATCACGAATCATGAGAATGGAATGATTAAAAATCATAAGTAATTAAATAATAACATATGACAAAATCATACATTGATTAAATCATCAAGCATGTCAAAATCTTATAGTATAAATTTAATTCATGGCAATTGTAAAAGGTACACAAGAGAATTGAAGAAACATGTTGATAAATTTAGAGTAAAGGAATAGTATAACTCGAATGGAGATTTGGAGCACAATTTCATCTTCTAATCCCATCTTGAACTCCTTATGTCCTATGACTCCAAATAAAAGCCTTTAGATAATAAACTAGAAGAGTATGTAAATTGAAAGTACATCAACCCCATGTCTCCACTCTTATTCAAGCTTTTATAGTGTTTCTTCCCTTATCATTTCTTTCGTTCCTCATCTAGTATTTCCTAACAAGAATCTTCTTTTTATTGTGTTTACTTTGCGTGCCATAATTTTTATATGCTGATGTTATGAGCTTTGATGGGTGCTTTACTTGAATTGATATTTGTCTAACAAAAAGTATGGGACATGGATTATAGAAACTGCCCATTTTGGCTAATATGAATTAATAGGGATCACAAACCAATCATGCGCTCCCAAGCTTGAGAACTTGCTCATATGGTTCACCAAGTTGTTTGAGGAGAGTTGAACATAGAAGAGTAGTGCATTCTCCAATCTAATCTGTTGAGTTACTTTGCCCTCCATATCATTTAAGAAGCTATCGAGGTAACTGACCTGTATATTGAGCAAACCCTTCCACAACACATCTATCCAAAGCTAAATATCAAATTTGTGTACTACCTACTTGAAACATGCTAAGGTCGAGCTGACCCTTATCCGAAGTCGACTACTCGAGGCCGATCTGACAATGAGCTACCTTCTAAACCAACCCTTTCCCAATACTAAACATTTAAGTTGCCAAAATGTTAAATTCCAGAGCCCAACTTGATCTGTATGAAACCTACTCTGTTCGACAAACAACATCATTGGGACCACAAAAAGACCAGATGATGTACCGTATTGGTCTGACATTTGTACTATCCTTTGTAATCAAATATCCATCTTTTTGTCTAATTACAACATTACCCATGTAAATTATTCCTTTTCCTTTACTAATAGGAATCCTTTTTGTAATTTACACTAACTTAGGATTTACCCTAATTAGGTCCTATAAATACTAGTATATTGTAATAGCCGTGATAATCAATGGAATCAACATTCAGGCATTTTTCTTCTTACATGAGCTAAGTGTATCTTACTTACTCTAAACTACTCTTATCTAGCACATTGAGCGTGGACTAGTGGCGAGTGACTTTTAACCATACTTATGCATAATATCAAGGGTGACTAAAGCTCATGTAAAGCATTGGTGTGTCATATCCACAATCGGTACACAAGGACCCCTGCTCAACCTTCAACCATCATTTATCCTTCAAACTGTCTTGAGGTTCAAACCCTTCCCCTTTGGTTCATTTGATACCGGATGTTGTGTGTTCATCTACATCGAATTGTATCATCTTAGTATCAGAGCTTAGCTACATTTAAAACTAGTTTTTATTACTTTATTCTTTGAGTAACTTGTTATTGATTTCATGCATATGTATTAGATGTTTTATTGTTGTCATAAGAGTTTGGTAGGTGAATAGTGTTAAAGAAATTTTGTGCTTTGTCTTCCCTTATTTTGTATACGTAAAACAAAGTATGAGTGTGTATTTGTCTATTGTGCATTGGTTTTATAGTTGTTGGTGTATTCGGTGTTAGTTTACCCTTGTTTGTAGTAAGAAGCTTTGAATAGTATATTAGTTGTTAATCTCATGAAAATAGGCCACAATGTCTAATTTTAGTGTACAAGGAGCTATTAGTAACCAAGAGAGTGGTACTCGAAATGGTTATGGTCAATAAGGGAGTTCCATGTCCTAATCTGTAAATGATCGACTGGATTAACTTACGAACCCGGTGGCTAGTTTGGTGACTACCATAAATGAAGATAGGCAAGTTAGAAATGGTCCATATAGACGATGTAAACAGCTTAAGAGAGGCAATGGTCAATTTGGCTAAGCTAATGCCCCAGTTCAACCACCCCAAACTGCAAGAGTAGGCCTAGTTACTCAATGTAGACTAGCATTAAAGGAGATCGAAGAGGAGGATGAGGAAGTAAGTGATGAAGTAGAAGAATATTACGAACCTAAGGAAAGGAATGTCTAAGCTCCTAGAGTAGAAGGGTTGATAATGAAGATCCTTTGCTTTTCTGATAGTAGTATTGCCGAAGACTACCTAAACTAGGTAGATAAGATTGAGAAGCAATTTGAATACTATGAGGTACTTAAAAATGCTAAGGTTAGACTTATTGTGTTAGAATTTACTGGTTATGCTGCCCTGTAATAGAAGAACATGTAAGCTACATGTAGAAGAGAAGAAGAAAGTGAAGTTAGGAGTTGGTATGAAATGAAGAGAGTCATGAGGAGAAGATTTGCTCTAAACTACTATTTATAGGATACATTTAAGAGGTTACAAGAGTTGAAACAAGGTGGATCGACTGTTGATTACTACATAAAGGAATTTCATATGTTAATGATTCGATGCAAAGTCATAGAGCCTGAAGGTCAAACTATATCTCAATTCATTAGTAGGTTGAAGTACGAGATTGGAGATATTCTAGACACCATGGATATTAGATCACTTGATGATGTTATCTGAGTTGCTTGAAGGATTGAGAAGCATCAAATAAGAATCTAACTTCCTATCAGCCGACCTACTATTAGACCATTTGTTCCAAGCAAACCTGTGCGATCGGAACCAAGTAAGGTTGCTAAGACCTAAGCTGCTCAAATTACCAGAGTTAAGGAGAAGGAGATCTCGAGGAAGTTTAAGAAAGGCTAGAGCTCAATTAGAAAGACAAGTGAGATCAAGTGCTTTAAGTGTAAAGGATTTAGACACATGGCTGCTCAGTGCCGAAATATAAGAACCATGGTGATTTGAGGTGAAGTGCTAACCATTGAGATAGATAATACTAATGAGGAAGTGGAAGACCCGAAAAAGGCCGAACAGACGGAACTATCTAAGGAGGTGGAAGTCATTTTTAGTGAGGAAGGTAATTTTATGTCTACCACCTTGATGTTGAAGAGAGCAATGAGTTTAAATCCTATTCCACACTAGATGCAAGGTAAATGGGTCATTGTATGCAGGCCTAATTAACCAAGTCTTAAAGAAAGAAGTTTTGGTAATGACTCGAGTTAAGTTGAAGAAAGAGATGCAGCTCGAAGAGCCAACTTATTTGCTAGTCCAGAGGTTACTAGAGATAAGGAGATCAAAGGAGGGGACGCTACCTGCCAAGGTAAAAGCCCTATTGGATGAATTGCTGAACTGTTCCCAAGTGAGCTACTAAAAGGTCTACCTCCCATCCAAGGTGTTGAACATGTAGTTAACTTGCAGCTAGGAGCTACACTGCCAAACAAGCCTACTTGTAGGCTGAACCTTAAATAGGCTATTGAGCTACAAAGATAGGTAGATGAGTTGGTGAAGAAAGGGTATCTACGAAAATCCCTTAGCCTCTATGCTGTGTCAGCCTTATCAGGACCTTAAAGGGGGTCTAATAAGATTGCCTAAAATTTTTATATCATTTGTGTACCCATGATATGAAAATTGTCTTGCAAGTCAAAAATTGCAAGACTTTAAATAATTCATCACTAAGGTTTCTGAATTTAAAATTAATTAACATGTCATAAAATATAAATAACTACAGATATCCAATATTTCACAGTTCCTCAGAACCACAGAGAATTAGTATCCCCTACCAAATGATAAGATCAAAGAGAATAAACTTAAAATTCAAACTTATTGAAGTTACTAAATCTAAATACATTAATAGTATTTACATTTAAAGTTTCACATGAACTAAACAATCTCTCTCTAATT
The DNA here is from genome assembly GCA_024138015.1 of Lumnitzera littorea. Classification (NCBI taxonomy): domain Eukaryota; kingdom Viridiplantae; phylum Streptophyta; class Magnoliopsida; order Myrtales; family Combretaceae; genus Lumnitzera; species Lumnitzera littorea. Next base: position 59,926,294 of record JAMXBB010000003.1, on the reverse strand, counting down.
CTAATCTCTAAAACATCTCAGCACTTGCACTTAACGCTCGGCTCTTAACCCATGTCCGATTATCTATCAACCTACAAAAAAAAAAAAAAAAAAAAAGCTTTTGGGGAGTAAAGAGCTTTGTGAGTTATCCTTTATACTATACTGGCAAAGAAGTTATCAAACAAATAATTACAACCATATGAATGCATGCATATGTAGTATGCCAAACAACATACGCAGTTGACCGATGCTTCATATAATATCGAATTTTAATGCCCTCTAACATAAGGGTTGGAGATACATCGGCACCAATCACGACCGGGCTCTAGCACTGGGTTTTTAACCATAACTTTAAATTCTGTATTTCACCAAATACATTTTCATTTCTAAAAATCCAGTAGTAAACAAAATCCTAAGCCTAGTGGTGAGGTGGCCCCCATAGTCCATACTCATACTCTACAGTGGAGGTCTCTAGACTTAACCCTTGGCCATACGGTTGGCATCTCCATCACCTAGTAAGCTTATAGGTTCGAGTAAGGTCATGTAGTACTAATATACCGTACAGAAAGACTAATATATATAAACAACCCCCACAAGGCCTCTCTTTACCTCTGCGTGATGTGATAGCCAAAATAAGTAATGTAATGCATGGATAATGCATGACCCTTTTAATTTAAGATAAGCCAAATATAATTAAGTCAAATTATGAGGCGATCAATCAATATCTACAAACCATCCAAATCACATAACAATCAATCATACAATCAAATCATAAATTATCGTATTTAACAATATTTCTTATAGTAATCAATGAATATCAAGCACATGCATATCCTGAAACCCTATGCATCAAGTTATTAATATTCAATTTAAGTGCACTAACTATAAGCACAAACAAGTATAGAGTCATTGAGAGTACTCACTTGATTATGATGAGTCGCTTTAGTCGTAATAATCGATCAGAAGATCCTCGCCCTCGTCAGGATCACCTTATCATTACGAGATAATAGGGATAATAAATAATTGAATTAACTAATGGTTCTAGATATCTATCTACCTAATTCTACTTAAGTTACTATCAGTTTTTATTCGATTAAACCTAATCACGAATCGTATGTAATTTTTTCATTTTATTTTCAATATTTACTAATTTATAATCGTTTTTCATCGTTTTCGGACACACGTTCACACGTAGATGTCCGTTTTGGACGTTAAGACCCATATTTTATGATATGGACTAAATTTATTGAAATTTTAACTATTAAAGCTTAAATATTCTTATTGGCTAGTTTTATGTTCTATTTTAGTGGTTAATGATTTCATTAGCCATTAATTCTTAGACTTAGATGATCTTATGGTTTATTATTTTAGAGGCTTATGTCATCGCTTATGTCATCAATTGCTTATGTCTTTACTTACATCGTCAATCGCTTGAGTGATTAATTGCTCACATCATCGCTTATGTCATTAATTGCTTAAGTCATTGCTTAGGTCATCATTTGCTTACATAAGTCCTTACTTCATGCTTAAGTGTCTTATGTACATTTATACATATGCTAAGTATACACTTATACTTTTATTATACTTGTATGTATATTAGTATACTTATACATATAACGTATTTATACTTGTACATATAATCATATATACATACGATTACATACATATTTTTGTATGCCTAATGTTCCCTCTTAAGAAAGCTTGATTAATTTCGTATTTTTGCACTTTAAGGACTTATTTAGTAAGGTACATGTATGTATAGTTAGTATACGCTTCCTTTTTGGTCATGTACATAAAGGTTATTCATATACATGGCCTACCAAGTTTATGTACAGGTAGTTTTCCTATTCTTACCTATGTATATGTACATCTATACTATGTATTCTACTCTTTTACCTAAGTGTTCCCACACTTATGTGCATGTATATAAGAATCCTATTTATGTCAACATGCATTTACAAATTACGTGATAGTTCGAAAACTAACATAACATAAACAACTAATTACCAATTAAGATGAAAGATTATATGAAAACATATCTCTTTTTCCTTCTAGATAAGGGTGAAGAGTTTACTTAGATATTAGGATATAAGATATGTATTAAGGTAAAGGTAAAAGAAAAAAATGGAAGTTTAGAAAAGGGGAGGAAGAAGAGGAGGTTACGGTTTAGAAATAGAGGGGGAAAAGGGGTTTACTTTGTATTAATTTGTGGTTCATAAGTGGGACAAGTGGGGTCTAGAAGGTCCCTATGTCTTAGACGGCAAAAAGGGGGAAAAGAAAGGAAAAAAAATCAAAAGAAAAGTGAAGAAAACTCTAGATAACAATAACATATGTATTGACTTTTTAACATGTTGACTTGGTCAACCTTTTGACTTTGGTCAAATATTGACTTAGTCAACTCTTTGAAATTAAATGTAATTTGTGTGTACATAATGAGGTAACTAAGGAAAATTGGGAAGAAAATTAAGGAAATGAAAGGAAATGTAGAGTTTATTGAAATGATTAGTAAGAATAGTTAATGAGAACTCCCTCTAAATATTTATATCCTATATACATTATTTAGTATGGTACTTAGTATAACTATCATGAAATATGCCATTTAGTATGTTAATATTAACTACATATAGTATAATCATCAATTACACACTTAACTCTATAAAATACTAAGATAATTATATGATTAGAAGATGGATGTGATCTACAATGTAATATCTTAGTTTTCTAGTAAATTAAATTAGTATTGTAAGCATTTATGAATAATTGAAAGTTTTCTCGATTATTTGATAATGATTTAATATGATACTAAAGATATATTAGCAACTAGGGTTTTAGAATAGATTATAGTGACTTAGTACTTTTATATCCTTAAAGTTATAATTTTAAGGTTTTATCACTTTTGGGTACAATCTCTAGTGTTTATATACATTTAGGGTCTAAAAATTTTATACACAATTGAATCTTTGGTTGTTATTTTAAGGTTTTCGTCTTAACTAGCCTTGTCAACTCTTAGAGTCTTCAAGTACACTAGGGTCTACTTTAGGTATTAGGTTGAGAATTTTAGGGGTTTACAAGTCTTGTTGGTACCTAAGAAAGATAGGTCATGGAAGATGTGTTTGGATAGTTAAGCCATCAATCGCATTACCGTCAAGTACATATATCCCATACCAATGCTTAATGATATGTTGGATGAGTTAAATGGAGCCAAAATATTCTCTAAGATCGACCTCAAATCTGGATACCATCATATCCGAATGTGAGAAGGCGATGAGTGAAAGACCACATTTAAGACCCACTATAGATTATATGAATGGCTTGTGATGCCATTTGAACTATTGAGTGATCTGCGCACATTTATGCAACTAATGAATCATGTACTCTGAAAACTAATAGGGAAATTTGTGGTGGTTAACTTTGATGACATCCTAGTGTATAACCTTGATTTGGAGACTCACCAAGAGCATCTTCGAGTAGTCTTTACAAAACTTTAAGCTTAAAGGCTCTATGCCAATCTAAAGAAGTGTAACTTTTGCTGGCCTCAAGTAATCTTCTTGGGGTTTATTGTAAGTGGTGGTAGAATATAAGTCGATGATGAAAAGATAAGGGCGACCACTGAATCGCCTATGCCGACCACTTTAGCTGACATGAGGAGCTTCTATGACCTAGCATCATTCTATCATAGATTTATAAGGAATTTCAATATGATCATAGCCTTACTCATTGGATTGTCAAAGAAGAATATTGAGTGTAGATGGGGAGAGAAGGAGCATAGGAGTTTTGAAGAGGTAAAGGAGAAGTTGACTACAACACGTGCCTTAGCTTTGTTGAGCTTTGACAAAGTATTTAAATTAGAATGTAATGCATCTAAACTAAGCATAGGTACCATGTTGACTTAAAAAGGCCAACCTATTGCTTACTTCAGTAAGAAGCTTAGAGGAGCTACACTCAATTATTTTGTCTATGATAAGGAGTTTTACTCCTTGATTCGAGCCTGGACTATATGGTAGCACTATCTACTACCTAAAAGTTTGTGATCTATACTGATCATGAATCTTGGAGATATTTGAAGAGCTAGCCTAAGTCATCATAAAGACAAGCCAAATGGGTTGAGTGCATGGAGGGATTTTCATATGTCGTGAATACAAGAATGGAAAGAACAATGTAGTTACTGATGCCCTATCAAGATGACATTCCCTTCTAATTGAATTATAGACCCAGTTATTGGAAATTTCCATGATCAAGGATTTGTACATTGAGGATCCACATTTTGGTCCAATCTATGCCCAATGTGAAGAAGGCTAAGCACTGGATGGCTATTATAAGGAGGATGAATACTTGTTTAAGAACAAGAGACTATGTATCCTGACTTGTTCCATGAGAGAGCTATTAGTATGTAAGGCGCATGGGGGAGGATTGTCTAAACACTTTGGCCAGCATTAAACTCATGAGATACTATCCTCAAGATTTTTATGGCAAAAAATGAAGAAGGATGTTTGATCTATGGTGGAAAGTGTACTACTTGTAGAAAAGCAAAGAGACAAGCCGAGTAAGGACATTATTTACCATTGCCCATCCCAACTAAACCATGCTCCAAGCTAAGTATGGACTTTATGTTAAGGTTGCCAAAGATGTCCCGAGGGAAGGATTCTTTCATGGTGGTCATGGATTGATTTAGTAAGATGGCACACTTCGTGCCCTATTATAAAACTAACGACGCTTCGACTATCTCTTTTCTTTTCTTGTAGTAAATAGTTAAGCTTCATGGAGTACCTAGAACCATTGTTTCAGATCGAAACCTAAAGTTCATGAGTCACTTCTAGAGAATGTTATGGAGATGAATGGGAACCAAGCTATTTTACAGTATGTCCTGTCATCCATAAACGAATAGACAAACCAAGGTCATCAATAAGATAGTAGGGACTTTACTCCAGGTTTCCGTTGGTCGGGAACATGGCTGATTGGTATCTATTATGAGCTCCCAAGCTTGAAGACTTGCTCATATGGTTCACCAAGCTATCCAAGGAGAGTTGAACTCAAAAGAGCAGTACATTCCCTAGTCTGATCTGTTGAGTTACTTTGCCCTCCACATCATTTAAGAAGCTACAGAGGTAACCGACCCATGTAGTAAGCCAACCCCTCCATAGCATATCGAAAGGCCAAGTATCAAATCTATATACTACCTACTTGAAACATGTCGAGGCCTAGTTGACACCTATCTAAAGTTGACTACTCAAGGCCGATCCAACAATGAGCTACCTTATGAACTAACCCTTTTCCAACATTAAACATCTAAGTTGCCGAGCTATTGAACTACCAAGCCTAACTTGGTCTGCACGGAACTTGCTCTACCTAGCAAACAGCATTATTAGAACCATAGAAAGGACAGTTGACACGCGTTATTTGTCTAACATTTGTATTGTCCTTTGTAATCGAATATCCATGTTTTTGTTTGATTACAACATTACCCTTGTAAATTATTCCTTTTCCTTTACTAGTAGGAATCCTTTTTGTAATTTACACTAACCTAGGATTTACCCTAATTAGGTCCTATAAATACTCGTTTATTGTCATAGTCGCGATAATCAATGGAATCAACAATCAAACATTTTTCTTCTTGTGTGATCTAAGTGTATCTTGCTTACTATAGACTACTCTTATCTAGCTCATTGTATGGACTAATAGCGAGTGACTTCTGGCTACACTTGTGTGTAATATCAAATGTGACCAAAGCTCGTGGAGACGTTGGTGTATCATATCCACTATTAGTGCACGAGGACTCCTATTCAACCTTCGACTATCATATATCCTTCAAACCATCCAAAGGTTCGAACTTGCCTCCCTTGGTTCGATCAGATCGTATCATGAATGCTCCAAAACAATTAAAGTTGCTTGCCCCTTAGTAGTATCTAACATGAAGCAATGGGAAACATGGATTTAGTTGACTTTTGTGTCTTCGTCAAATGGGGTAAGGGTCCCACGTTGTAAGTGTTGGCATTGGAGATTCAATTTTACATATGAAGTTCCTTGTCTCCAACATGTATGAACATAGGAAAATGATCAAAATTGTCTTGTTATAAGTCCTACACATATTATCTCATAAAATGATAATTCCACTCCAAAGCTAGAATCATCATATGTACATGAGGAAGAATTTCCAAATCAAATGGATACTTATTGGCTTGTAATTTGAATGGTGATTCGAATCTGAGCTCCCACTTCTTGTATATTTTTATACATATAATAAATTGTGTGTATATTTTTCAGTTCCACACATTTTTCTTATTACAACTAAAAAAGATATCAACATTAAAATGGTTTATAGTCAAGATAAAAATAGATTTACATAATGAAAACCTTTTAAGCCCAAACATAAAATCATTTTTTTCACCATATTGTATTGACCCAACTCAAGTGTAACTTATTATGTTTTTGCTAATGAAAAAAAAAAGTTTTATAAGTTACACAAAATGTTAAGATTTAGAACAAAATAAGTATGTAAAAATACACACTTATCAAGTACTTCACTTTCACAATGAGGGTCCAAAATTGTAGCTATAAGATAAATATGAGGAATTTTCTTATAATATGTGTAAAACCCGAAAATAAGATAAGAAAAAAGAAAATAAGAATAAGAGGTTTTAATATTGAGGGAAAATCTAGTATTAATAATAATAACCAGGTGTATTTTAGGAATAGGAAAATGTTTGTGAACCCTAAGTATAAAAGCTATAACTAAGGTTTGAGAAACCTTTTTCCTACAAACCTCTCACTTGCCTACTTGTGTATGCGTGCCAAGGTTTCCAACCTAGGAAGAATTTGCATGTTTTAAGAGAAACCATCACTAAATTGGCTTCAGTAAGTGTATGGGACTCTTTTCTTATTGCTTTTTTAATCAAAAGATGTTGAAAATTCATTTTTATGGCTAGGGAATCAAGAAAAACGATTTTGGAAGGATAATTGAGAAGCTTTTTAGTAGATCTCAAGTGGTACAACAAATTCTAGAGTAGATGACATCGAGATAAGATAGTTTAGAATGGGTTGTAATAGGTTTTGGTGGAAACTCCTAAGATTTTTTTTTTCTTAGGGTGCTATAGGAAATGAATTTCAAAGTCATCTTACAGGCCCTATAGCATGTGTCTAATAGTGAAAGCATTATTGACATATCAAATAAGGTAAGCAATGTGGTTAGCATATATGTATGCTCTTACTTGAGTTTTGTTGTTACAAATCGTTAAGGATGATTTGAAATTGTGGTTTGTTGTGGGTTAAGAACTTATTTAGATTGGTGTGGAGATGTTTTTCTGTTGGAAATCGTTTTAGGAGTGTTGGATTATGAAACAGTAAAGAGTGGGGCTGTGCGTAGGGGATGATTGTGTTGTTGCAATATGTAGAATTCTACAGATTACATCAGGCATCCGGACACCATCCCCCTAACGTTTAGATGCTAGGGTTTGTCATGCTCCTTTCGAGCATGGCGTCCAATTGCTAGACGAACTAGCATCCAGATGCTCCAACCCCTATTTCATGCAACATTGTTCCTTTGAGGTTTTTAGGATTTTTTGATGTTGTTTTCCTAACCTAAACCCCTTCTTAAAATTTTATAAACATGAATCGCCACTCGAAACATAATTTAAGTCAAACTAACTTCTCATCAATCTTAGGTTCCATTTAAAGTTCAAAAGAAAACATGTGTTCTTTGAGTTGTTGTGTTTGAGAATATTGTTAGTTTGGCTTTAAATTTGAGTGAGTATGGTGCTTCACTTATAAACAGGTTGTGAGACACTCGTGTCAAATTCTGACTAAATGCTACAGTTAGGTATGGGGTTTGTTTATTGTTTGTGCATGCATAGGATTAGGAATGTTAAATGGACTTAACGAAAACTTGGCTTAAATAAGTGTACTGCTTGTGCTTAACTGGGCCCAAAGGAGTAAGAAGACCAAACCTTGGGGTAGACCCCTAATAATCCTTGCGCAATAGTATCTTGATTGGAGTCACACTTAGAAATGATCCAAGTAAATCTAGGTTCATACTTAGATACTTGGTTACATCTTCACTAAGGTGTTAAAGAGGACCCAACACCAATACTAATATGTATTGCATATATATTGTGTACTGCAGTCATAAGTTACTCCATGTTCCGAGACACCAGAATTGTATTGCTTGTTGAACCTAAATAAAGACACTAACCAATGGTTCTTGCATTAGATATTTGAATTTAGCTGTTGTATGTGCTTATACATTTATTATATGTCCAAGCACTTATGCTTATACCTAGTATTGAACTTGCTCACCCCCTAGAGTTTTATGTTTTTAGATGCAAGCACGACGTTTGGTGACCATGAGGACTGCTGCAGTGAATATGGGTTCTTTGGTGAAGATGTTAGCTATCACGATTGCCAAGCCTAAATCTTTATCGGATTTTATTGTTTTTCTTAACTCAATTAATATTAAACCTTAACTCATTTAATACTAACAATTGACTAAGAGTTAAGAAAAACCTGATTTTTTATTTTGAAAACTATTCAAAGTCGCTACGACCGAAGTCAAGGAAAAAGAGTTAAGTTACAACTAATTAGGTAGATTTATTGTAACTTAGCTACCGGTCTTTCAATAAATCTAATTTTCTGAAAAAGGTTTTGAAACTAGAAATTTTAGATCTGAGAGTTACCCTATTAAACCCTAATCAGGTATTACTTTTATTTTCCTGAAATTAATTTTATTTTTTAAATTACCCTTTTTAACTAATTCTAAATCTAGAATTAAAATTAATTATATTTGCACAAACCAAAATAAAAAATTAAAATTATTTAGAAAAGAGAAAACAAAAAGATTTCCTTATTTTAAGTTGCCCTGAAAATACCTACGTATCCTCTAGTAAGGATTAAGCTTCCCATATTCAACGAAAACTTTAGTTTGTTAATTGATTTTAATTTTGGAAAATCATCGGGTTGACATTTTTAATCATTTAAATTTATTTAAGAAAACATTCTAAAAGGGTCCTCTTTGGTGTATTTATTTTTTGAAAACTCTAAAATGTCTTAATTTTAAAAAAGGGTTGATTTTATTTTATTTTTTGAAAAAGAATTTTTCTAAGTGGCAAAACGTTATTCACCTTTTTTATCTTTTTTTTTTTACTTTATTTTTTAGTTTTTTTTTATTTTCATTCTTGTTTATGTTTTAACTAAAGAAGGAAAAAAAAAAAAAAGCTTCCCTAGGTTGTTTTTTCTTGTTTCTTGTTTCTTTCTTTTTTTTTTTTTTCTACAATTACAAATTATTATTACAATACAATAAAAAGAGAAAGATAAAAGAAAAAAAAATTGAATAAAACATTATAGAGGCAATGAAATAAAATATAAGTCAAAGGGAAAAAGGAAAAGGGCCTAGACCAAGCTTGTACATAGGTCGGAGCAGGATCGAGTTGGGTTGGTCTTGAATTTGAGTCATTATGTGCCTTGTACATGATTTAGGGAAAGAGAGGGTGAGAAAGCATTAGCAAGTGGTTGACACACCGGGGTTGGTAGGGGGTGGAGGGTGGTGGTGTTTCAGGGCATTTTAGAGGCCAAAATGAGCAGGGGAGGAGTTTTTCATGAGTTTCTAATTGGGATTAGGGGGTGTTAGGAGAGTACCTCAATCGAAGGTAGTAGTTTAGTGGTTTTTTAAAACGGTTGCTAGTAGTGGATGTTGGGCAACCATGGTGGTGCTTACTAAGTGCAAATGAGTGGTCATGGTTGGGGTTTCAAAGTAAGGAGAGCGCCGTTGTGGTATCAATTCGAAAAAAAAAAAAAACTACCTAACATAATGGTTCAAAGGGTCGACAAGGGTTTTGTGCAAAGGAGGATGGTCGAAACCCTATGTGTTTGGTAGCAATGCTAGGGACTACAACAGTCGAAGGGCGTAGTTGTTGCTAATGAGTAGGAATTGGGGAAGCTCCTACAAGTGATGGCTTGGCTTGAGGATGAGGGGTATGTAGAGGACTCTAGAGAGAGATAGGGTAGTCACGACTAAGCTATGTAAAGAGAGAAAGTTTAGATTTGAGCTTAAAGGGGATGATTCAAGTGTTCTTGATGTCCCAATGTGCTTCCCAATCCTCTATTTATACATTTCTTGCACAAATTCAAGATGGAAACGTTAAGGAATGGATTAAATTCGAAAAATGCACTTTAATGGGTTTTAATTGACTTGATGTATGTTTGTGAAAAGATGGTCAAAGATAGTCCCTCGATGCATCTTCTTGCCAAAAGTTCATTTTAGAATCTTTGAAAATAATTAAGAAAGCTTGAATCATGCTACTCATGGTTGAAGTCAAAAGCTGTGTTCATTGTTTGTTCCATTCTTTGAAGGAAAATTTGATTGTGTAAAAATTGTATGCGAACATGTTCTTAGGATAAATCAGTAGAGCTCCATGTGTTCTTTGTAAATTTACCATTTATTTGGTGAATTTATGAAGGAAAGAAGGGGGGGAGGCAGGTAAGGTGGTGGGCTCAGCCAACAAGGAAACTTGCAGGAGAAGGGAAGAAGATAATGAATGGTGCAACATGGTTAGCTAATGGTTGGTTGACACATGGCATTGGCTTAAAAAAAACAAAGGCACATAGCGCCCACGAGATTCGAACCTTGACATGTAGACCTTTTAGCTCGCGCCCTTACTAGCACGACTGAACCAAATACACAATTATGTTTGTCATTTAGAAAATTTAACACAATAAACCGGTTGGGACCAAAATTCAAACAAAACGTTTAGTTTAAGCCGAATTCAAGCCTCAATTGACCACTTCAAAATTTGCAATGACATTCATAGTAAATCTAGTGTACATATATCAAAATTATTTTTCAAATTGAGTCAAATTAAACAGTTGAAGCTCCTATTCATTGGTTACGTAGTTAATTTAAAAATTATCTTTCTTATAAATCAATTAATTTAAGTCCAAATTAATGTGCCATTTAAAAGTATAATTAACTTAAATTAATCTCATTTTTACAAAAAAAAAAATATTTACAATCAACCATGTTCCACATTAAATTTTTAGAAAATTTAATATTTCGATATATAGCTTGAAATCGTTAAAATCATATATGTTCTCTTTTGACTCTAAAAATGAGATGACTAATTCTATATGACTCAACTACCCTAAAAATGACCATAGACTCTTATTTATCCTAAAAATTAATAATTTTCAATTTTTTTTTATTTTTTTTCTATTCTTTTTTTGTGTTTTTCTAAATTAGGACCCTTTTTTCCTACTCTAAAAAAAAAATCTAAAATTATAGGTAGGTAAAAATAGGATATCTACAATGATTATTACTATAATTATGGAGATGGGTCTGTGTAGTTAGAATATAATTATGAGTTTTGTTGAAAGAGTTATAAGACTTTATTTGTGTTTCTATGTCATAACTTGGGTCATGAGAAGTCATCTAAGACTTCTCTTTAGTTAATGTCGTTAGGGTAGTATGTTATCAAGAATTGAGGTTATGTTTATGAGTTGTTGAAATTTGCTTTTCGGATTTTGGGAACATGGTTATTAAATTATGTTAAATCCATTTCCTTTGAATAAAGTGAAGATTTGATCCTTTGAACATGTTGGTGGATAGAGGTGTCGTAAGGCTTCCTTAAAAAGCATTGTATGAAGTTATTATAGGTGACAAGTGATTAATGAAGTTTTGATAATGTTAGCAAGATGTTTATAGATGCTCAACATATCAGTAGATTATAGAGATACGTGGCAAGCTATAATTTCCTAGGTTCTAGGGCATTATAACTTTAATGGTATTCGAGCCTTAGGTTTTAATCTGAATCATAGATAGCTCAGATTACAAAGTGGAGCTGAACCACCTAGCTCGTTTCCTGCCAGAGCCAATCAGAAGAGATGAAAGGTCACATAAGAGACAATTCATCTTTGGATTAAAGCCTAAGTTGCAAGAGAAGATGGTAGGGTTCAGGGGTACTTATACTAAGACAATTGAACAGGCTAGAAGTGTTGAGACAGGTATGAGAAGGACGGAAGAGCTATTGGTCCGTAGATAGAAGAAGGCCTTAGGTAAGAGGACTATGCCAAGTTATAGATGACCAGAGTGATTCAACAGACCTATACTTGGCATCATGATTGGAAAGGGTAGTAGACCACCCTTTGCACCACCCAAGACGATGATATGGCTAGCCTCAATGCCTACCCGACTACCCATGCTCGTTTTGGTTAGGTACACCACTTGCTTTGGGCCACACAACAATATAGAATGTAAATGGACTCTAGTGCTTGCTTTTTATGTGGTAAGACTAGGCTTGTTGCAAGGATTGTAGAAAGCTAACTCTAATGCACTAGGGTTTCTACTTTAGATGTAGTTTGAGAAGGCACTAAATAACAGAATGCAAAGAATCAAGGAAACAGCTTGTCCAGATCACTTAGCCAGCTATTAATCAAAACACAGCCAGAGCTGCTCCACCTCAACTAAGATCTTACTAGACAACATTGGCCTAAGTCTTTGTGTTTCAGCAGTACAGTTAGAGTTAAGAGATTTCTAAGGTCGATACCTTAGTAAGTATGCTCTCTATCTTTAATTGAAGCGTACATGTTTTATTTGATATTAGAATAACCCGTTCTTACATTATTGAAGTTATGATGAATGCTTGTATGCTATGTGCTATCTATATGGATACCCCCTTTGACTATAAATAAACCCTTGGGGAGTGAAATTACGCTAAGTAGAATGTATCAAGATGTAAAGATTGTTGTAGAAGGAAATTTTTTTTCTAGTCAATTTGTTAGTACTAGACATGTCAAACTTCGATGTTGTAAACCCTACTTTTAGTAGGCCCATGATTTGACTAAGAGTATTTCTTGAACGTTCCCAAGGATCAACTAAACTAAGAACTTAAGTTCACAATTAAAAATGAACTTACTTTTCCAATTCAAAAGCCTATTATCGATGAAACCTGAACATGAAAAACTATAAACCCTAAAGTTACCTAAGACCCTAAACTCTAAAACAATAAAGGACTTTTAACCCTAAATGACTAATCGATAATTTAATTTGAATAATTTTATTCAATTCTAGAAAATTTCATAATTTTATAAGAATTGAATCATCATTTACAAAACAATTCAAGTTATAAATCTTAAAACAATTTCCTATAATACAATTCCCTTATCTTCATGTCCAAGCTTTACATGTGAATAAGTAGACCAACTAATCACCTTAAATAACTTATAAATTGAGAGTTGAAGTCATTTATCAATTGATAACCTATAAAAAACTAGTGATAAGACACTTTCCTTATCACCCATTAACTTATACTACATATGGACAAATTATCACAAGATTTCACATGCTTAACTTTAATAAACGAGACAAGACAATTCCATACCACAAAGAGACCCTAATGGCCGATTTGTACAAGCAAGAAAAGGGGGGTCATGCTCTTGTCTTTCACCCATCAATCATTTTATCTTACACTTTATTATTCACCCCTTAATGCGTACATCATGAAGAGTTGTAATTGTTGACTTTTGTGCATACTACAAGACAACAAAATCAAACTTCTTAAACACACTTCCACTCCAAATTCCAACTAGCCACTCTTTTACCATTTACTCTCACTCTCAATTTCATTTTCACTTCCTTTTCTCTCACTTTGAAATCAACACAAAAAAGGAAACACAAAAACCCCACAAGATCTTCCACTTGCCACCACCTTTCTAAGCTTCCACACTCATGGCATTCAACTTCTTCTTGTGTCTTGCTTTTGCCAACATTCAAAGCTCTTTTATGATCCTTAGAACACTCCTTAAACCCCACTTCAAAGGACCACAACTCAAGTTTTCAAAAAGAGTGCAAGACAGAGGAAGCAAGACGAAGAGCATAAGTGGAATCTTAGTGCACAACCACCATATTTTTACTTTGAGGATAGGTAAGCATATCTTATGTTAGTAGTTTAGTATACATGTTAGGAGACCATGATTTCTTGAAAATATGAGTATGATCATAAGTTGATAGAACATCTAAGACAACCCTAAGAAGCAAACTCATGAAACCCTTATATGAAAAGTGAATTATGAGTATGTAAAGTTAGTGTTTTGTGGAGATACTTGTTTAACACTTAGAATGAAAGATTTTAAGTTGAGAAAATCTTGGAATGAGAACTTGAATGAAAGGGAAGCATGCTGGACGTGAGGGTTTAGAAGTAATTTGGATGTTGTTCTCACTTTTGATTGAGTTAAACATACTAAAATCTAAACTTAAGCAAAAGAAAAATCCATCACATAAAGTTTTATAAGGAAACTAACTTTGTAAGATATGAACTATGGTATGGGAGATATGATAAATGTGAGATCCTCTATTTTCATGTAAAGTATGAGCCAAATAATCATTTTATGGAAAAGAAGTCAAGTTAAGATTTGAATATAAGTAGCTTAAGTTAATGATTTAATACCTAAACTTAAGGAAATGATGAAATAAGTTGGAAAACCAAGTTGGAATCCCTCATACTCAAATCAACCAAATCTGGAACCTTCTTAAAAGACACTTAAAAATATGATAAAAGTAAGTAAACAAAGTGAAAAGACCGACCAAGGTAAGTATGATAAGTGTATCAAGCTTAAAACTCAAAATCAAGCTTCAAATGTCAAGTTGAACCACTCTTAAGTTTCTGACCAGCAACTTGACTTAATAATGAAAGTTGTTTTGAGACTCTCAAGAGGCTCATAAGATACTCCCTAAGCCCAAGAAAGTGACCATCTTTGATTTGGATAAAAAAACAAGCCTATTTGATAACTTAAGCCCACTTAAGAGCCCAAGAAGTGGTTGTTAGCCTTAGGAATATAAATCAAAGTTATGAATATGATCTTAAGGATTATTTTAAACCTAGAATGAGATCTTAAGCCCAAGCCCAAAGGATTCCCCAAGTAACCAAAAAGCCCACTAACCAAACAAAGGCCAAAAGCACTTCAAATCATGAGGATGGCTACTGTTCTGACATATAGGCAATTTTGTGTACCTCATCTCAAAAATATAACCTCACCACATTAAAGTACACTCGAAAACAACGAAGATTGACTATGAGATCATAAAAATCGGATTTAAAATGAGAAAGTTATACGCGATTGAACTTTAAGTAAAAAACTGGGAAAAATGCAAAAGCAAGACAAAAGTATAACTTAAAGGGTATTAGCTTAGTTTTCTAAGTCTTTTTTCAAATCCTTATAGTATTATGATTGTAATGTCCAGCGAACCCAGCGTTCGAAGACGACTTCCCCCAAACTACTTCAATTGAGCTATATGGCTGAGTGAGTGAATTCTTAATAACTCTCTACTTGATTTTGCTTATAGAATTGATGCACCTAAACTTATATATACATAAATTAGATGCTTGTAGGCTATGGGAAGTGCATGTGTATGAATTTTTTATTGTACGGCTTGTTAATCATGTAACAATGGAAATTGTTTGTGATAATTCATACGTACTATTGTATGGAATGAAATTGTCTGATTACCATGAAAAATTGGATTAATCACTTATATGATTAAGAAATTCAATGAATCATGCATTCCCTATAATTGCATTCGAATAACACCGACTGTTGCTTCACGCAGAAGATGGAAAAGGACTTACAGGAGGAGGGCCTCCTACAACATTGAGCACTAGCTATGTCGTCATTTTATTGAGTCTCTATCTTAAGCTGACAAGCTTACAAGGCACTAAGAGACGCCAACCATTGGCAAGAGGACATGTCTTGTGGCTTCTACTTAAGGTGTGTGTTTGTGGATTGTAGAGGCTACTACACCGCTAGACTTAGGATTTTGAAAATATAATTTTTTATTTAGTAAAGAAAATATATATATACATATTGTTTTGTTTTAGCTTAAGCACAATAATGCAAATGATATAAAACCTAAGGTCTAGAACCCGGATTTTGGTTTAGGTTAGTTAATTATTTCCAAACCCTAACTATAGGGGGCATAATTCTGAGTTGTATGCAGTTCCTAGGCTACTGCATGCATTGTTTGGCATACTGTTGTTCATATATTCATATGATTGTACATCTAATAAATTTCTACCATACGGTATTGACAATGGTATTTATCTCACTAAGCATAAACTTATACCCCGATAGATTTCCTTTGTTGCAAGGAAACCTCTTCGTTCATCCTGACCGAAGCATGCTCGAGGTAAGTCTCGTGTAGAGATGGGTTAGAGTGATCAGGGAGCGGAGAGGAGATTTTGTAATAGCTTTTATAGATAACTATTTACCTTTTTTCTTGTTCATAATATAGTTTAAAGTTTATGATGCAATTTCCCTTATGAACTGCATTTGTTTGTAATATTCTTTTGGTGTAGAACTTAATGAGTCCACACGTTTACTTGATTAATTTATGTCTTAGAAGTTAATTTTAGTAAATTGCTCTATATTACTTATCTATGAGTCTAGTGGTAGCGTATAGTGGAAGGAGCCTTGTGTATCGTATGACAAGCCTACGATTAATAAGAGGGTTGATAGTAGACCTTTGTGCTGTACACGGCGATCTACCATGACAACAATACTGTTGGGTTGTGATAGATGTAATCTTTTGTATAGACTGGTTAGCAAGACAACATGCAACCATTGACTGTTATAATATGGTGATCACATGTGAGCCTCCAAGAGGAGTGCCTTTTTAATATTTGAGGTAGAAGGTTAGAGGCTAGTGGAATGTATTAGTTACAAGTTGTAGGAAAGGCTTACCCCAGTAGCCTTAAGAACCACTAATTGTGAAGAGTTAAAGCCCAAATGGGTACCAATGATATAAGATTTCTTAGATGTCTTCTTAGAAGATCTACTTGGTCTATCACCTAATAGAGAAGTCGAGTTTAAAATAGAACTAGTGCTAGACACTAAGCCCATTTCAAAATTGGCATACAAAATGGTGCTTGCTGAACTTATTGAGTTAAAGAAACAATGCAAGAGTTATAAGACCAAGTTTGTCTTCTTGGGGAGCCTCTATTCTTTTTGTGAAGAAGAAAGATGGAGCATGAGAATGTGTGTGGGTTACAAAGATTCGGATCAAGTGATAGTCAAGAGCAAGCATTCTCTTCCCCAAATTGACCTGTTTGACTAGTTACAAGGGGCATGAGTTTTCTCAAAGATAGATTTGAGGTCAGGTTACTATCAACTGAAGGTAAAGGCAAAGGATGTGGAGAAAACAACATTCTAAACTAGATATAGGCTGTACGAGTTTCTAGTCATGCCATTCGACCTTACTAATGTGCCTGTGGCATTCAAGGACCTTATGAATTGAGTATTTCAAGAGTATCTTGATAGATTTGTGTGGTCTTTATTGATGATATTCTCATATACTCTAAAATCAAGGAAGAGCATGAGCAGCATTTGAGGATCGTACTAAGTAAACTCAGAGTAAAGAAGCTGTATACTAAGTTTTGCAAGTGTAAGTTTAGGTTAGAATAGGTAGCCTTCCTAAGTCACATAGTAAACGGTGAAGGTATATCAGTATAATAGAGAAGATAAAGGCAATTATGGAATGGGCAAGACCAAAAATGGTAACCAATATTAAAAGCTTCTTAGGGCTTATAGGGTATTACAAGAAGTTTGTAGAAGGATTTTTGAGATTAGTAATGCCCTTAACTCGGTTAATGTAGAAAGGGGTAGAGTTTGACTGGGATGATAGATGTGAGTAGAGTTTTCAGTAGTTGAAGGAGAGACTTGTAACTACTATAGTGTTGTCCTTACCACACATTGGCAAGGAATTCATCATTTACGGTGATTCCTTGATCTAAGGACTTGGGTATGTGTTAATGCAAAATGACTAGCTAATAGTGCATGTGTTGTGTTAGCTTAATTCGTATGAGAAAAACTACTCAACCCATGACTTAGAATTAGTAGTCGTAATATATACCTTAAAGTTGTAGAGGTATTACTTAGTAAGGGAAAGGTCAAAAGTGTTACCGATCACAATAATCTAAAATACCTTTACACCCAACAAGACTTGAACATGAGGCATCAATGGTAGCTAAAGCTGATAAAGGACTACAACTTAGACATACAATACCACTCAGGGAAAGCTAATGTAGTAGTAGATGCTTTAAGTAGGAAGCGAGATGGGAACCTAGCTAACTTGTTAACGATGTAAAGGCTGTTGGTATAGGACATGAGAAGGCTAGATTTGGAGATTTTGACCAAAGAAGTAGGTGTTATGCTGGAAAATTTGCAAATTCAACCCTTATTCGTAGATAAGATTAAGATGGCCTAAGCTGAAGATGAGGGAATACAAGAGATAAAAAGGGACATGGAAGTGGGAAAGGTATTAAAGTTCACAGTAGGTGTTGACGGAGTACTCAAATACAAAGGTAGTTTATGTAGACCAAGTAGACCAAAGTTAAGAAGTGAGGTATTAAAAGAGGCACATTACTTAGACTACACCATACACCCAAGTAGCATAAAAATGTACAAAAACTTAAAGGCACACTATTGGTGGAATAAAATGAAGAGGGAAATTGTAGAGTACATGTCTAGGTGCAAAACTTGTCAGCATGTTAGAATAGAGCACTAAAGGTAAGCAGGTGAGTTACAACCATTACTAGTTCTAGAGTAGAAATGGGAGCAAGTCACCATGGACTTTATGATAGCACTACCCAAGACCTCTGGGTGATAGTAAACTAACTAATTAACATACTTTATTCCCATCATCACCGGTAACTCATTAAATAAATTGGCTAAGTTATATATTAAGGAAGTTGTGAGGTTATATAGAGTATAGGTAAGGATTACATCAGATAGGGACACTCATTTTATGGGTAGGTTTTGGAGAAGTCTACATAAGGCCTTCGGTACAAAGTTGCAATTCAATACTGCCTCCCACCCACAAACTGATGGGCAATTAGAAAGAATCATACAGATACTTGACGATTTGCTTCGAGCATGCGTACTTGATTTTAGTAGCCATTAAGATGAACATTTACCCTTAATTGAGTTTACCTATAACAAGAGGTCATTCAAATGGCCCCTTACAAAGCTTTGTCTGGTAAAAAGTATAGATCGCCCAAACATTAGGACGAGGTCGAAGAAAGACAAGTTCTAAGTCTACAGTTAGTACAAGAGGTAATGGATAAGGTGAAGTTGATCAAGTAGAGAATGCAAACTGCATACGGTAGTCAAAAGAGTTATGTTGATAAGCGGAGATGCTTATTGGAGTTTTAAGTAGGAGATGAGGTTCTATTGAAAGTATCTTCAGTTAAAGGAATTTTCAAGTTTTGGCTAAGAGGTAAGTTGTCACCAAGATATGTCAAAGCCTTCAAAGTCATAGAGAAGATCAAAAGTGTGGCATATAGATCAGAGCTTCCTCTTAAGTTAGAGGGCATCCATAACATCTTCCATGTGTCCATGCTGAGAAAATTATAACCCAACTCAAAGCAAGAGACTAAACAAGATTGAGTACAAGTAATGGATATGGAAACCATAAAGTTGTAGCTAGACTTGTCTACTTTGGAGTGGCCCATAAAGATCGTCAACACAAAGGTTTAAGAGCTAAGAAGAAGATGGATAACTTATGTTAAGGTTTAGTGGGCAAGTCACTCAAAAAGGGAAGCAACTTGGGAATTAGAAGAAGAGATGAAGAAGAAATACCTAAAGTTGATCCAAGAGTAAGGTACGTATGGAGATGTTTTTCTATCAAAAAATTGTTTTAGGAGGTCAAATTACGAAATGGTGAATAATGGGGTTATGAGTGGAGGATGATTGCATTGCTGCAATCTAAAGAATTCTATAAATTACAGTAAGCATTTAAATACCATCCCCTTTATCATCTAGTGCCAAGGTCTATCATGCTCCTTCCAAGCATGGTATCTAGATAAACTAGCATTCTAATGCCCTAACCCTTGGTTCTTACAATAGTGTTCCTTTGAGGTTTCCAAGGTTTTTCAATGTTGTAATCCTAACATAAACCCCTTTCCTATACTTTTTTAATCAAGAATCATCACTCGAAACATAGTACAAGTCAAACTAACTTCTTAGCGATCCTAAGTTCCGTTTAAAGTTTTGAAGAAAACATGAGCCTGTTAAGTTGTTGTGTTAGAGAATAGCATTAGTTTGGCTCTGAATTTGAGTGAGTATGGTGCTTTTGTTGTAAACAAGTGGTAAGACACTTGTGCTAGATCTCAAGCAAATGCTATAGTCAGGTATAGGGTTTGTTTATTGTTCATGCATGCTTAGGATTAGGAATGTTAAATAGACTTAAATAAGTATGCTGTTTGTGCTTGACTGGGCATAAGGGAATAGGAAGACCAGACCTTGGGGTGGCACCCTAATGATCCTTGTGCGATGGCGTCCTGATTGGAGTCACGTTTGGAAATGATCTAAGTTGATACTTAGTTACATCTTTACTGGGGTGTTGAGGAGGACCTAACACCAATACTAATATGTATTATATATATTGTGTGCCGTAGTCATGAGTTACTCCATGTTCTAGGACACTGAAACTGTATTGTATGTCAAACCTAAATAAAGACACTAACCGGTGGTTCTTGCATTAGATATTTGAATTTGGCTATTGTATGTGCTTTTGCATTTATTGTGTGTTCATGTGTTTGTGGTTATACCTTGTACTCAGCTTGTTCACCCCTTAAAGTTTTATGTTTTTAGATGCAGGCATAGTGTTTGGTGACCATGAAGACTACTATAATGAGTATAGGTTCTTTGGTGAAGACGCTAACAATTGCGATTATTACTATGATTATGGAGATGGATTTGTGTAGTTAGAGTATAGTTATGAGTTTTGTTGAAAGAGTTATTAGAATTTATTTATGTTTTTATGTCATAACTTAGTTTATGAGAAGTCATTTGAGACTTCTCTAGTTAGCATCATTAAAGGTAGCATGTTGTCAAGAATTGAGGTTTGCTTTTGGTATTTTTAGGCCATTTTCATTGAATTATGTTAAATCCATTTCTTTTGAGTAAAGTGAAGTGAAGATTTGATCCTTTGCACATTTTGGTGGATTAAGGATGTTATAAGGCATTCATAAAAAGCATTGTATGAAGTTATTATAGATGATAGGTGATTAATGAAGCTATGATGATGTTAACAGGATGTTTATAGATACTTGACATATTAGTAGATCATAGAGACATATGCTGAGCTATAACTTCCCAAGTTCTAGGGTGTTATAGCTTTAGTGGTTTCATAGCCTTAGGTTTTAATTTGAACCATAGACAACTTAGGCTTGAACCTTAGTAGAAGCAACTTGTGAATCAACTATTATAACCTGATTGTATTGATGGGATGAGTAGCATGCAAGGTTGTGTTGAGTTTTGTGCTTGAAGTAGTTCATTCTGCTTATGTTTTTAGTAATCCTCTCTTCTTCATGCTTATACTACATTTAAGTTATCTAATTCCTTCCTTTGAAACCAACTTACATGACTTTGTTCATGTGTTTTCTCTTATAGCATGCTTAGACACAATGCACTTCCAAATCTTCTTCTCATCCTTAAGGTGATAGGGATGCCAACCTGAACCACATCCCCCTACCAAACTAAAACCAAGCTGAGAAAATTTTGCCACCTCAAGGGCGGAAACCTCTACCACCATCTCAAGGCCATCTTACCATTAGCTAAAATCAAGCCCAGTAAACTCAAGGTTAAGAGTAGACCTTCCTTCCTTAAGTCATGCTTACTCTAAACCTAACCTAGCCTCAATACAACCAAGGACAGGGATTAGAAACAATAACTACGACTCATGTTTTGAACTCAATGAATGCCATGATTGGGGTGCTAATGCAGTAGTAGTAGCAAATACAAAGGGATATGTAGGTCATTCAAGCAAATGCGAAGATTTGGAGGTAAGAGAGATAGGCTACCATTGACACTGGTACAAGTGGTCATACTAGCAAGAACACTTTTGACCGGTTTATGAAGATTACCTAAGACTTTTACCCTAAGCTGAATGATCCAGTAGGGGGCTAAGGAATGAATCACTAAGGTAGAGAAGTCCTTTACTATAGCAGTACCAAATAACAAGAAAGTGAATTATGCTACCTTTTTTCTGAAAGGTTCTATAGCCTAGTAGTGGGAGAATGCTCCCAAGACTTATAGAAATGTAACTAATCCTCTCACTTGAGAAGGATTCAAGTAGATTTTCATTGATAAGTTCGTCTTCGATAGCATCAAGGAACAGACGAAGCTAGTATACTAAATACTATAGTGGGGTAATCATTTAGTATCAGATTACGAAGCAAAGCTGAATCCCCTAGCTTGTTTCTTGCTAAAGCCTATTAAAAGAGATGAGAGGTCACACATAAGACAGTTCATCTTTAGATTAGAGCCTCAGTTATAGGAGAGGATGGTAGGGTTTAGTAGTACTTAAGCTGAGACAATTGAACAAGCTAGAAATGTTGAGCAGGGTACGAGAAGGAAGGAAGAGATATTGGCCAATTGAAAGAAGAAGGCCTTAAGTAAGATGCTTATGCCGAGTTATGGACCACCAAAGTGATTCAAGAGACCTGCACTTGGCATCATGATCAAAGAGGGTGGTAGACTACCCTTTACATTACCTAAGCTGATGATGTGGCCATCCCCAATACCAGCCTGACTACCCATGCTTGTTCTGGCTTAGTGTGTGATGCCCTAAGGTTCCAAATCCCATGACTTTAGGGTGTTGAGTGGCTTCACCATGGATGCACATTGTTTTCAAAAGCAAAACAAGTGGAGTAGGTGGTTTTTGCATGTTATTTTAGGGATAAGCATGACACTTGTCCATCATGCATCCAAGTCAAGCCTTTATAAATAGCCTAAACCATCTTCATTTACAATGTTTGGCTAGATTTCATTCTAGGAAAATTTAAGGAGCTCATTTAGGCTATTTAGAAATTAGAGGAAATTAATAGAAAAATAGCATGAAATGTAAGCGTATGCAAAGCCTAAGGCAAATGACCACCTAGGAATGAGTGGCCATCACCACTAGGCTACAAAAGCAATGCCTAGGTGGACCGACAAGGCTTTGGTAGCGCATAATGGCTAGAGCTTATGATAGTAGTGAGCTTTAATTTTTACCCAATTTTTAATAATTTGTTAAAAGTAGTAAATTAACTTGAAAAATTATGAAATTTGTATTCAAACGTTCTTTGTAGTGTAATTTCATGGAAAAATGTCAATTTTTCAAAATATACATAGCTCATATATCGCTCTTGAGAAATAGGCCCTTCTGAGCATATTTTCAATTTGATTTTCAAAAGGGCAAATGATGTTGCTTTAAGCTAAAATTTTTTATGTAGACTTCTCATAATATTTATTTTTAAACTATGTCAAAAGTTTTCCCAAATTTACTTAGTAGATTTTTATTAATTTTAATTTATGAAAAACTACCAAATCTGAAATTTTGGAAAAATGGTTCATCTTGAAGTATCTTTGCTCAAATCTGACTTATTTTCATATTTTAGGTGTTAAAATAATGTTTCATGAAGTTAAATATGATTTTGAGGCTAAAAGTGAACAAACGGGTGATTTATCATGATTTTTACAAGCTAAAAGTATCATTTCCACAAAACCGAAATGGCATATGTTGATAAATGAGTATGTACAGGTTTTTACAAAATTGTCCAAATCTAGAATATGATCTTTGAAATGGTTTTACTACTGGTCATGTCCAAGACTTAGTGAGTTTTAATGGTTACATGGAGTCTTAATAAGTTTAGCCAATATTTGGCCTTGTAGAAGTTTCTACGAAAGGTTTCCTATGAAGTTCTTAATGAGATGGTCAGTAGAAGCTTGAGTAGAAGGTTCTTTAGTGAAACATAAAGTGGAAATTAAAGTAAATATGAGTAGAAGCTTAGGCAGAAGCTTTCCTAACCATGAATCTTAGGACCAACCTTAAGTAAAAGGTTAAGTAGAAGGTATAAGTAATGAAGTTAATAAGGATCATTTCCTAGTACAAGGTTATATAGAAGGTTAAATAATAAGGATCTAAACAAAAATGATCATGAAAAAGGATGTATAGAAGGTAAGGACCTTAATAAAAGGACCATGTAGAAGGTTCTCTAGAAGGTCCTAAGTACTATAGAAGTATTCTTGCCTAAACACTTAAGCTTTAATAAAACGTTTATGTAACTTAAACAAACGCTGAAATATAACACTCAATTCTAGGTTACTCGAATAATGAGGAACTCAAAGATGCTAATGAAAGTGAAGGATACTACTTTGAGTTAAGTGGATATTGTATGTTTAGGAGTAGACTTTTGTCTACTCATTAGGTTTTAAGTTTGTGTAGTTCTATTGCAATGTGCTTAGTTATTTGAGTTTGATGCTGAACCTTAGATGTGTCGCTTGTTGAATATGTGATGATTGTGTTCTTGGTTAATTAAGCTTGGTCATGTACTTAGTTAATTGAACTTAGTTGAGAACTTAGATTATATGATTTGCTGATTATGTAAGAAGTTACTAAGATATACTCTAACCTTGGAAAATACTTAAAAAATTGTTCAACCTTCAAGGTATTCGTTTAAGCAAACTTGATACAAGGTTTTAGCTTATAAAGATAGAGTACACCAAAGAAAGAGTAGGTTAATTGAATAACATATGCTACGAAACTAGGATGTGTTGCTTGGTAACTATGCTTAGTATTGTGTTAACTTATTTCTTGATGCATTCATGGCATGGTACAAAAATGTC
Organism: Lumnitzera littorea; assembly: GCA_024138015.1. Classification (NCBI taxonomy): domain Eukaryota; kingdom Viridiplantae; phylum Streptophyta; class Magnoliopsida; order Myrtales; family Combretaceae; genus Lumnitzera; species Lumnitzera littorea. The sequence continues at coordinate 59,901,673 of JAMXBB010000003.1, read as the reverse complement.
TCATGGGTCAAGTTTTTTGAAAATGAGACAATGCTAAGCTAAGTTAGGTTTCTTTTAGCATATAAGACTACATCAATAAATCTTCTAACAATCATGTGGTTAGCTAGGCTGAATCTTTGGCTGCTTATTATAGCCTTAAGCTTGAATTATTTAAGGATCCCTTGCAAACTTCAAGTTACACTAGGTTGGGCTAGGACATTTGTATCGATGCATCTGTTCATGTGCATTAGCATAACATGCATTCTTTTCATCAACTTCTAGGTTAGGCATTTATGTAACATGGTTGAAAATATCTAATTGCTACTATGTTATTATTTGTTAAAAATGTCTATGATAAGCTAAATTGGCTAGGTTATTATTGTTTTACATGTTTGAAATATCTAAGTATAAGATAGATTACTATTACTAGACTTTTACCTTGTTTACGTTTATCCACTCTCACTTAGCTCATAGAGAGTTGAAGGGATGTTTGTTTATGCATCCCAAGGTTACAGGTCACATAAGACAAAGAATGATAGGACTTAGGAAACTAGGATAGGGCAAAGAGAGCATTTAGCTAAAAGATTATATGTAGATACTAGGATGTAAACATTTAAGAAGATCTCCATGCTACCCCATAGGTTTTGATGAATTTCACTTAAGTGTAATAATGCAATTATGAATTGGATTATGTAATGTTTTTGGAACAACTAGAAGTTGATACTCCTTGGTAGGCCTATGTTGTAAAGTATTCACATGTGATATCTATTATCTACAAAGAAAAGTATGATGATTCTAGTTATATATATTGAGATGGTTATAGTCAAAATAGGTTAACTCTACTGTATCCCTAATTTGGGGATGGCATGTATCGAACCATCTCCCTAGCACCAATAGATCATTAGAAGGAAAAAGAAGAAGCTAAAGCCTAGGGAGGCAAAGTGCTACATGGTGCACCATTTGCTATAGGCCATACAGCATTGCAGAATGTAAATGGACTCCTAGTGCTTGCGTTTTATGTGGTAAGACTGGCCATGTAAGTAAGTATTGCAAAGAGTCAACTTTGATGCATCAAGGTTTCTACTTCAGATGTAGCCAGAGAGGGCACCGGGCAATAACATGTAGAGAATCGGGGAAATAACCCATGCAAATTACTTAGCCTACTACTACTTTGAACATAACCAGAGTGGCTTGACCCTAGCTAGGACCCCGTCAAAGAGTGCAAGCCTAAGTCTTTGTGCTTCAGCAATAGACTCAAAGTCAAGAAACTTTTGAGGTAGATATGTTAGCAAGTACACTCTTTATCCTTAATCGGAGTGTACATGTTTTGTTTGATATTTGAGTGACTCGTTCTTACTTTGCTGAACCTGTGGTGAATGCTTATATGTTGTGCGCTATCTATATGGATACCCCTTTGATTGTAAATACACCCTTAAGGAGTGAAATTGTATTAAGTAGAATGTATCAAGATGTAGAGATTGTTGCAGAAGGAAATCTTTTTCTAGTCAATTTGTTAGTACTATATATGTCAAACTTCAATGTAACCTTAGGTATAGGCCGATTGGCAAGATAGCAAGCAACCATTGATTGCTATAGCATAGTGATCACATTTAAGCCTCCAAGAGGAGTACCTCTCTAATATTTGAGGTAGGAGGTTAAAGGCTAGTTAAATATATTAGTTACGAGTTGTAGGACAAGCTTACCCTAGTAGCCTTAAGAACCAATAATGGTAAAGAGCTTAAGCCTAAACGGGTACCATTGATACAAGATTTCTTAGACATCTTCCTAGATGATCTACTTAGTCTATCACCTAACAGAGAAGTTGAGTTTAAGATAGACCTAGTGCCAAACACTAAGCCCATTGCAAAACCGACATATAAAATGGCGCTTACTAAACTTGTTGAGTTAAAGAAACAACTGCAAGAGTTGTAAGATAAGAGTTTCATAAGACCGAGTTCATCTTCTTAGGGAGCCCTAGTTCATTTTGCGAAGAAGAAAGATGGAGCATGAGAATGTGTATGGGCCATAGAGATCTGGATTAGGTGACAGTCAAGAATAAGTATCCACTTCCCTAAATTGATGACCTCTTTGATTAGTTGCAAGGGGTACGAGTTTTCCTTAAGATAGATTTGATGTTAGGTTACTGTTAGCTGAAGGTAAGTAGAAGATGTGGAGAAAACAACATTTCAAACCAAATATGGGCTATACGAATTTCTAGTCATGTTGTTTGGCCTAATAATGTGACTTAGCATTCATAAACCTCATGAACCAGGTATTTTGAGAGTATCTAGATAGATTCATTATAGTCTTTGTTGATGATATTCTCATATAATCTAAAAGCAAGGAAGAGCATGAGTAGCATCTAAGGATCATACAAAGAAAACTTGGAGTAGAGAAGCTATATACTAAGTTTTGCAAGTATGAGTTTTGGTTGGATCAAATAGGCTTCCTAAGTCACATAGTAAACAATGAAGGTATATCAATGGATCTAGAGAAGATAAAGGCAGTTGTAGAATGGCCAAGACCGAAAACAATAATTGAGATCAAAAGCTTCCTAAGGCTTATAGGGTATTACAAGAAGTTTGTAGAAGGATTTTCGAGATTAGCAATGCCTTTGACTTAGTTAACACAAAACGGGGTAAAGTTTGATTAGGATGACAGATGTAAGTAAAGTTTTTAGCATTTGAAGGAAAGACTTATGACTGCCGTAGTGTTGTCCTTACTACGCAATGGTGAGGAATTGGTCATTTATAATGCTTCCTCGATCCAAGGACTTAGGTATGTGTTAATGTAGAATGACTAAGTAATAACGTACGTATTATGTCAACTTAAGCCATATGAGAAAAACTACCCAATCTATGACTTAGAATTAGCAACTGTACTCCTTGCCTTAAGAATGTGTGTTAAGGTGCCAAACTTGTCTGCATACTAGAATTGAGTAGCAGAGCTAAGTAGGTGAGTTACAACCGTTATCAGTTTCAAAATGGAAATAGGAGCAAGTTACCATGGACTTTGTGATAGCATTACCAAAGACCGTAAGTAAGCATGACATAGTTTAGTAAATGTAGATCGACTAACAAAATCAGTTCACTTTATTCCAATCAACATTAGTAACTCCTTAGAGAAAAAGGCTAAGTTATATATTAAGGAAGTAGTGAGGTTGCATCAAGTACTAGTGAGGATTACGTTGGACAGGAACACTCATTTTATGGGTAGGTTTTAGAGAATTCTACATAAGACCATGAGTACAAATCTACAATTCTATACTACCTTCTACCCACAAACTAATGAGCAATTAAAAAGAACCATACAAATACTTAAGGATTTGCTTTAAGCATGCGTACTTGATCTTAGTAACCATTAGCATGAACATTTACCTTTAATTGAGTTCACCAATAACAAGAGCTATCAGATGACTATTTAAATGACCCCTTCAAAGCTTTATATGGTAGAAAGTACATATTGCCCATATTCTAGGATGAGGTCGAAGAAAGACATGTTCTAGGTCTAAAGTTGGTACAAGAGGCAGTAGATAAGGCGAAGTTGATTAGGTAGAGAATGCAAACCACATAGAGCCATCAAAAGTGTTATGTTGATAAGCAAAGACACCTATTGGAGTTTCAATTAGGAGATGAGGTTTTGTTGAAAGCATCTCCAGCTAAGAGAATTTTTCGGTTCTAATTAAGAGGGAAGTTGTCACCAAGGTATGTCGGACACTTCAAAGTCATATAGAAGATCAAAAGTATGGGATATAGATTGGAGCTTCCTCTTAGGTTAGAGGGCATCCATAACATCTTCCATGTGTCCATGCTAAGAAAGTTTAAACCCAACCTGGAGCAAGAGATAGAACAACACCGATTACAAGTAATGGATATGGCAACCTAAGAGTTACAGCCAGACTTGTCTACTTTAGAGCGACACATAAAGATTATCAACATAAGGTTCAAGAGCTAAGAAAAAGACTAGTATCTTACATTAAGGTTCAGTAGGCAAGTCGCTTAGAAAGGGAAGCTACTTAGGAGCTAGAAGAAGAGATGAGGAAGAAATACCCAGAGTTGTTCCAAGAATAAGGTATGTAAACTCCTAATTTTCAAGAACAAAAGTTTTTGTAAGGGGGGAAAGAGTTGTAAAAACCCAAAAATAAAAAGAGAAAATAAGACAAGAAAATAAGAATAAGAGGTTTTAAAATTGAGGGCAAATATGGTATTAACAATACTAATAAGGGACATTTCAAGTATAGGAAAATGTTCACGAACCCTAAGTATAAAAGCTATAACTAGGGTTTGAGAAACCCTTTTCATGCAAACCTCTCACATGCCTCCCTATGTATGTATGCTAAGGTTTCCAACCTAGGAAGAATTTGCGTGTTTCAAGAGAAACCAATCACTAAACGGGTATCGGTAAGTGTATGAGACCCTTTTCTTATTGTGTTTCTAATCGAAAGATGTTGAAAATTCGTTTTTCTAGCTAAGGAAGCAAGAAAAACGAATTTAAAAGAGTAATTGGGAAGCTCTTCAATGGATCATAGATGGTGCGACAAAGTCTAGAACAAGAGACATCAAGGTAAGGTAACTTAAAAGGGGTTCTAATAGGTTTTAGTGGAAACTCCTAAGTTTTTTTTTTTTTCTTTCATTTTCTCCTAAGATGCTATAGGAAACAAATTTAGGAGTTATCTTGGAGACCCTACAACGTGTTTTTGGTGGTGAAAGCATTATTGACATATCACACAGTGTAAGCAATGTGGTTAGCATATATGTGTGCTCTTGTTTGAGTTATGTTATTGTGAATAGTCAAGGTTGATTTGAAATTGAGGTTTTGTTGTGGGTTAAGAGGGTATTTACATTGGTGTGGAGATATTTTTCTATTAGGAAATCATTTTAGGAGCATTAGATTACGAAACAATGAAGACTAGGGTTGTGCATGAGGGATGATCGTGTTGCTGCAATCTACAGAATTCTGCAAATTGCAACAGGCATTCAGACGCCATCCCCCTTAGTGTTTGGATGCTAAGGCTATCATGCTCCTTTTGAGCATGGCGTCTGGATGCCTTAAGCCTTATTTCATGCAATAATGTTCCTTTTAGGTTTATGGGATTTTTCAATGCTTTTCTCCTAACCTAAACCCCTTCCTAAACTTTTCTAATCAGGAATCACCACTCGAAACATAGTACAAGTCCAACTAACTTCTTAGCAATCTTAAGTTTCATTTAAAGTCCTTAAGAAAACATGCATCGATTGAGTTGTTGTGTTAGAGAATATCATTAGTTTGGTTTGGAATCTAAGTGAGTGTGGTGTTTCTCTTGTAAACAGATTGTCAAACACTTATGTTAAATTCCGAGTAAATGCTATAGCTAGGTACAAGGTTTATTTGTTGTTAGTATGTACATAGGATTATGAATGTTAAATGGACTTAATGAAAACTCGACTTAAATAAGTATGCTGCTTATGCTTGGTTGGGCCAGAGCAACTAGGAGGACTAAACCTTGGGTGGCACCTCGATGATCCCTATGCAACGGTGTCCTGATTAAAGTTACGCTTGGAAATGATTCGAGTAGATTTAGGTTGATACTTGGTTACTTGGTTACATTGTTACTAGGGTGTTGGGGAGGACACAATACCAATACTTACATGTATTATATATATATATTGTATACTGGAGTCATGAGTTACTCTAAATTTTGGGACACCGAGACTGTATTGCTTGTTAGACTTAAATAAAGATAATAACTAGTGGTTGTTGCATTAGATATTTGAATGTGCCTATTGTATGTACTTGTACATTTATTGTGTGTTCATGCACTTGTGGTTATATAGGTATATAAAGCTTGCTCTCTTCTTAAAGTTTTATGTTTTTAGATGCAAGCATAAGATTTAGTAACCATGAGGACTACTACAGTAAGTATGGGTTTAGTGAAGACGCTAACTATTAAGATTATTACAATAATTATGGAGACAAATTTGTGTGGTTAGAATATAGTTATGAGTTTTGTTGAAAGAGTTATCAAACTTTATTTATGTTTTTATGTCGTAATTTGGGTCATGAGAAGTCATACGAAACTTCTCTAGTTAGTGTCATTGGAAGTAGTTAGTTGTCAAGAATTGAGGTTATGTTTATGAGTCGTTAAGATTTGCTTTTGGTGTTTTGAGACCATTGCTATTGAATTATGTTAAATCCATTTCCTAAAAAGTAAAGTGAAGATTTGATCCTTTGCACATGTTGGTGGATTAAGGATCTTATAAAGCATCCCTAAAAAGCATTGTATGAAGTTATTACAGGTGACAGTTAATTAATGAAGCTGTAATGATGTTAGTAGAATGTTTGCAGATGCTTAACATATCAGTAGATCATAGAGATACATGGTAGACTATAATTTCCCAGGTTCTAGGGTATTACAATATGTTAACCACTTGTACGCCATTTCAATTATACAGTTGTAGAGATTCGGGTCTGCTCGTGCTTCCAATAATGTACCAAGAATGCTAATGGATTCCATACAACATCATCAAAAACCATAAGAATCTTGAGTAAGTGGATATATATATATGTTCCAATCACTTAGGTAAATTTCAAGTTCTAGTAGGTTGTATATTGTTAAGGTCATAAAGAAGTTCATTATAAGGAACGGCGCTCTATAACAACTCATAAGTTGAATTCCAATGGTGAACCACATCCATTCTTAATTTTTTGGGTCTATTCTTGTGTTCGATGCAGTAATTCCTCTACTTCTTGTATAAAGACGACCCTTTGACTATTAGTTTCATCGTGGCCTTTATCGAGAAAACTTCATCCTACAAAGTTATAATATCATCCTTAACACATAAATTTAGACATGACATGCACATGTAATTGAAAAAATATTCTGCCTAACATGGGTTGATAAAGGTTTTTTAGATCCCTAATTAAGGCAGTGTTTGCACCAGCATTATCGAATTTGATTGAGAAAAATTTCTTTAATAAATGATACTTATGTAGATTAAAATACTCATAATTTTATATAAATATTGCACCATATGGCGCTTGTTAATTACCCTTAATGTTAACAATCTTTTATATAATTACCAATTATCGTTGATCCAGTGACAAGTTATAACAATATACAAGTTGTTGCGAAACAGATCAATCCATATCTCAATACATATTAACATGAGTGTATATAGCAAAGTGAACTTATCTATAAGCTCTTGCTTACCTTTGTGGTAAAGCTCCTAGGTGTCTTTACTCAACATGGCATAGCTAACTTTGTATGTGTTAGGATTGAACGTATCTTGTTTGTATTTACTTTGTCATAGGGATGCACTTGAGTTCAAGGATAGGTGCTGTCAAGACCTTACAGGGGGCCTAGTAGGATTATCTAAAATTTTCATAACATGTGTGCACCCATGATATGAAAACTGCTTTGCAATTCAGAGATTATAAGACTCTAAATGATTAATCACTAAGGTTACTGATTTTTAAGTAATTAATTTATTGTAGAATACAAATATAAATAACTATGGGTGTCCACTATCCCACAGTTCCTCAGAACCGCAGAGAATCGGTATCCAATACCAAATAATAAGACAGGATATACCATCATTATAAAAGAGATACAAAAAAAATTAAATTATCTACAAAGGATGTTTATGTATCATATAAAGAGTACTCAACTATTTCTAATACTAAGATACATATCTTCATCTCACACTCGGCACTCGAGACTTATCCCAATCCCAATATAAGTAAACCTGTAAGAGAAACTATGAGGGAGTGAGCATATAACAGCTCAGTGAGCATATAACAGCTCAGTGAGTTTCTCACCACTACCGGTCAAGCAAGTTTCACACATTATTATCACATATGCAGGCAAGTTATCTACATATAACATGAATGCATGCACAATGAATGCAAGCAACACATCTATAGGAGTCCGGAACTATGAAAGGTATAGAATTACATCGTTTACACTTCGACTATCCCCTGTACTTACCCACATACGGTACCTCAACTTACCCGCATGAGGTTACCTAGGGGGCACTATCCCTCTAGGCAATACTCAACTATTACCCTAGTCAAGAAAAGAGTTTCAATCTAAATAGGGGGATTCCAAACTAGGACTATCCACCCTCCAAGTCCCCTCGGGCATAAATATGCGTGTCCTCTCACAACCAAAATTAACCAAGGCCTTACAGCACAATAAGGCAAGTCCTCTCGCTATTAAGTAGAGAACCCATGCTAGCTTTGCCTTAACGATAAAATCTCATTTCTGGCACTACGACCCTTATCAAAATCATACAAAATACGTTTAAGATTAGGAAATCTTTTTCCAAAAATACCCTTTTCAACATTTTGCAAAGCTAGCACTCTCCATCCATACATTTACTGGGTCATAGACATGCGACGAATAGAACCGGTTATTTAGGTCAGATATTTATATTTATCAATTTAAAAAGGTGATCACACAGATGATGTCATATAAGCAGAATAATCATTCAAATATACAAGCAACAGCAAGTAGCAAAACATCATACAAGTAACACGTATAAGCAAGTAGCGAGTCATTAAAATTCCCTCACCTAGATTATTGCTCATTCTCCAAGCTTTGGGGTTTCCAAAACTCAATATTGAATGCCTAAATCAAAATACTAAAACTTATAAGTATTATAAGAAATCAAACTCCTTAGTTAACTGAAAGTCTATTATAGTTTATATAGTTTCCCCTAATATAACCTAAGTATAATGTGTATAGGGTTTATCATACTCAATGGGGTTAATAGTAACTATTTTCTTATATTTGTAAGTTATGAGACTTCCTTTATGTATTTTGCAACTTTTTCATTCTAGTTCCGATATTTGAGAACTTATAGTCGTTTTTCATCATTTTTGGACGTATGTTCACATGGTGATGTTTGTTTTGGACGTTAAGACCCGTGTTTTATGATATAGGCTAAATTTATTAAAATTTTAACTCATTGAAGCTTAATTATTCTCATTGCTTATATTTATATCCTATTCTAGTATTTAATGATTTAATTAGCCATTAGATTCTTATACTTAGGGAATTTTACATTGGTACTACTGATTCACATACTTGATTAAGTTTAATTCAATCTAAGAAGTGTATTAAGGTTTAAAGGATCTTCAACTCCTAAGTATATGTATGCATATGTAGGTTATATTCTTATGTAATCTTCTAATCTATTATTTTGCAAGCTTACGCTTATGTCGTCGCTTAGGTCATCAATCGCTTGTATCATCGCTTATGTCATCATCTGCTTATATCATAGTTTGTGTAATCTTTTGATGATGTCATGGCTTATGTAATTCATTCATTACATATAAATATATATATCCTTATGTACTCATACATATACATATGTTATATACCTACATACACTTATAACATACTAATATGTATACTTATGTACTTATACATATACTAATACATATACTCATATACACATACGATGGCATACATATTTTTATACGTATTTTCGTGTGTCTTATTTACCCTCTTAAGAAATCTTCACAATTTCATTCTTTTTGTATTTTAAGGGCATATTTGGCATGGCATATGTGTGTATAGTTAGTATATGCCTCATTTTAGGTTATATACATAATGGATACTTATGTACAAAGGTCTTTGTACATGTATTTATTGAGTATACTCTTATATACACATACTTAGATATATGTACACATGTGTTCTTCTTCCATGTACTAAAGATTCCTACACTTCCAAGCATAAATATGAAGCTTCCTCTTCCAACAACACATATGCACATATTATACCAACTTTCTATACTAACTTAACTTACACAACTAATTACTACAAAACGTAGATAATCAAATGATAACATACCTTTTTCTCCTTGATTTATGTAAGTAGAAATTGTGAAAGTGAAGTGTTGAAAGAATATGAGAATAAGGAGTAAAGGGGGTGGGTTTACGATTTGAGAAGGGGAAGAAGAGAGTGTTTTGTTGTCTTAATTTGTGTTTCCAAAAAAGAAATGACTGGGGTCTAGATGGGAGGGGATGTAGACGGCAAAGAACTAAGGAAAAAGGGAAGAAAATCCAAAAGAAAAGAGAAGAAATCATTAGAAAGGATAAGAGAATTCTAGATGACAATGACATTTGTTGACTTTGTCAACATGTTGACTTAATCAACCTTTGACTTGGTCAACTCTCTTAGAGTTGAATGTAATTTGAATGCTCATAATGAAGTAATTAAGAAAAACTAGGAAGAAAATTAAGGAAATGAAAGGAAATGTGGGGTTTGTTGAAATAATTAGTAAAAATAAATAATGAGATCTTTCTCTAAGTATTTATATCCTAGAAACATCATTTGGTATGCCACTTTAGGTAATTGTCATGAAAAGTATCATTTAAGGTATTAAGTTTTATTACATATAACCTAAGCATCAACTAAACCCTTAACTCTATGTAATACTATCCTAGTTATATAGTTAGAAGATGAATGTAATCTAAAATGCAATATCTTAGTTTCTAAGGGATCAGTTAAGTATTTTAAATATTTATGCATGATTGAGAGTTATCTTTAGTCATTTACTAATGAAACAGCAAAATATGGAGAATATATTATCACTTAGGGTTTTAAGGTAAATTATGGTGGATTAATGCTTTTATATCCTTAAAGTAATAGTTTTAGGATTTTTATTACTTCCAAGTACAATCTCTAGTGTTTTTACACATTTAGGGTTTAATATATTCATACGCAATTAAGTCTTCGATTATTATCTTAGGGTTTTGATGAGGTTCGAGGTTAACTTTTGCAGTTACATATACTTGAGGTTTTAGGATCTTCATCTACGATTAGAGGTTCAATTAATAATTTAAGGTTTTTCATATTCACTTTAGGTTTTGAATAGAGATTTTAATCAGTTTTAAATCTTACTGGCTCTATTGACTTCAGGAAATCATCTACAGTTTGGGCGTTTGATTATATACTTAGAAAGCTAATTTCGCGAGGTTTACAGGTGCATATTTGCAAGGTACTGCACGAGATTGTACTTGTACTTCTCCTTATTGTACCACATTGACATTGGTTTGAATGCACTACCAACCCGGGCAATTTGCTACTGCGTCTTATTTATCTCGATCTCTCCAAATGCTTTGATTTCAGATGTTTGTTTAGAGTACCATAACCCATATTGGATTTCCATGTGTAATGTGCTTCACAATAATTACAGATTTCCTATAAGTTCCCTTGCTCATCCCTACCTTTACAAAAATATTTAGTGAACATTTCAAATTTACCCTATCTGAGGGCTTAACTAAACCTGAAGGTCTTAAACCACTTAATTGCTAATCCACCAACTGATGAACTATCGACTAACAGTCCCATTACTCGTGCACAGCTTCGAGGACTCCAATCTCTTACCTAGCAAATTCTCTCTTGGCAACCTACTGATGATAAGAAAGTTTACGCCGAAGGAATGTGGCTGAACTCCTTGAGCTCTCTTAATTGTCGTACGTTGATCTGTATACTTGGTAGTGATGATGCTGATCATTCCCTTACTAAAGACACTATGCCAAGTAATCTAACCAAATACTGTCAAGAAGTTCCTGCCGAGTGACAAAAGACTCACTTAAATGGCCAAATAGTTTTCTCTCGACATGCCGCCATCTCTCTTGTCCTAGCCCTTTATTACCATAACATTTTGACCCCTCTCGCCTACTGTGCTCAAAGAATATTCGTATGGAACCAATGTTGCACTGCCACATGTCTACCTTGTCTAACATTGTACTACTTTTCCATTTTTGGTCTTTTGTCCTTTTTACCCTTTTTGGTATATACCAAGAATCCTCTTTTTGTATATACTTTCTTGTCATTTCATTATTTGTAATGCTGCCCTAAGGACTTATTATAAATAGTCCTTTTCTTTTGTAAGCCGCTGATAACTTACATGTCAATACTGAATATTCTATTCTTATGAGACAACTCTCTCCAAGTCCATATTTCATACTCTTATCTAATCTTGCTGAGTAGCACAGGATTAGTAGTAGATGGACCTTGATATCAACTTATACATCATATCAAGTGTGGTGTCAAATCATATTATGTTCGTTGGTGAGTCCCATCCTCTAAGAAGCTTTACGTCAACTACTCTTGTTTAGTTATAGACCATTTCTCTCTAATTTTCTTTAATATCTCGAAGGACCCATTTTAGTTTAAATCCGCCTCGGTAAGTCCTAGTAATAACTGAGCTCCTAGGCATACCATATATTCCTGGTATTAGAGCTTGAGGTTGAGGTTGAGGTTGAGGTTGAGACTAAGAGCTATATAGTAATAATCAATCTACTATTAAAGATACTGTATGTAATTGTAGCCATCTGCGTGAAGTGTAGTTACTAAAATTTTGTGTTAGGAATGTCAAACCCTAGTGTATAAGGAAAAATTCATAATGTCAAAAGTGATGCTCATGGTCGTAGTCGAGTTACCCAATAAACACCATGTACTACTGACGAGAAGATATAAGATCTTGCTGCTATTGTGGCCAATTTAGCTATTCAGTAAACAGGATCTTAGAGAATAGACCGTGTGAAAGAGTTACAGAGTAAAGCCAAGAAAAGAGAGATGGGCAAAGGAGATAGATGAACGAGTGAGCTCTGGAAGCCTTTCTAATGAACCACACAACACCACGATGTGTCGATAGAATCGTAAGGAGAAGGTTAGAGTTAGACGAAGTGGAAGATTATGAAGAAGAAGAAGACCAATATGCTGAGATTGATGAGCGAGAGTTCAAAGTGCCTAAAAGTGCCAAACATCTTAAGGTATAGATTCCAAACTTCAATGGGTCTAGTAGTGCTAACGATTACCTGGACTGGGAAAAGAAGATCAAAAAGATATTTGACTTTTATGATTATGAAAATGTTGTCCGCATTAGAGTAGCCACGTTAGAATTTTCTAGGTATGCAACAATGTGGTGGAAGAAACTACAGAATATTCACCTAAGGACCCGACGTAAGGTCCAAACATGGAACGAGATTAAGAAAGTTCTGAGGAATAGGTTTGTTCCCAAACACTATGAATAAGACACTTTTCGATGAGTCTAAAACTTGAGGTAAGGTAATAGATCCGTAGACGACTATGTTCGAGAGTTTTAGTTGCTCATGATACGATGTGATGTTAATGAGCTTAAGACCCAAACTATAGCACAGTTCAATTCAGGACTCCCAGCTAAGATTGGTCACGTTGTGGAATTGCAAAGTCTCATAGCTTTAGATGAAACCATTCATGTAGCCCAAAAGGTTGAGAGGCAACGACGGAACCAAGCTAACCGAATGCCAAGTAACCAAACTATGATGCTGAATAGGACTAACTTGCTAAGTAGACCAAGGAATGATAGGGCGTCAAACAGTTCCGAGGTGGAACGCTGAACAAATGAGGGCCAAGGTAAGAACAAGACCGAGGAACTTAAGATCCAAAGTGACCAAGGTCAGAGTTTAAGGAGGAAAACCCAAGAAATTAAATGTTTTAAATGCCTTGGCTATGGACACGTGGCTAGTCAATGTCCGAACTATCGAGTCATGACCATAAAGGGAGATAAGCCTTAGTTTGAAGTAAAAAGTGCGAGTAAAGGAGAGGAAGAAGTGGTAACCAATCAGATGCTGGAAGAATTTGAGGAAGATCAGGAGGTCGATATACCCCCTGAGGGCGGAGTTGAGTATTGCTTTGTTGTTCGGCAATATCTCAATACTTTTATGGCTAATGAAAATGAGCAAAGAGAGAACCTCTTTCATATAAATTACTCGAGGAATGGCAAGCTATGTGCCATAATCATTAACGGAGGGAGCAATACCAACATCATCGCACAAAGGATAGTTAAAGCCATGAAATTGCCGACTATTCCACACTCTAAGCTATACAAGATTCATTGGCTGAACGAGAAAGGAGGATTACATGTTTTCAAGCAAGTCAGAGTGTCGATTACTATTGGTGATAGGTACAAGGATGAGGTGATGTGTAATGTCCTTCCCATATGTGCATCTCACATATTACTAGGTCGACTGTGGCTATTTGACTTAAGAATGTTACACGATGGGTATAGAAATATCTACGTGCTTCAAAAGTATGGGAAGAAAGTTATATTGACACCTATGAGTCTTAAGGAAGTGCAAGAAGCCTAGGAAAAGGTTACTAGATCTCTACAACAGAAGTCTTTGGTGATTTCACGAGCTCAATTTACATAAGAGGTCAAAGACGATGACTATGTACTCCTCTTGGTCAAGAGACTCTTAGAGGTTAAAGAGGCCGAGAACTTACTTGCTAAAGTACAATAGCTACTTCAAGAACTTTTTAACCTCTTCCTTGCCGAGATGTCGAAAGGATTACCTCCCTTGAGAGGAATTGAGCATTGCATCAATCTTCGACCTAGAGTAGCCCTGCCAAATTGACCTGCCTATAGACTCAATCCTGAATAAGCAACCGAGCTGAAAAAGCAAGTTGATGAGTTAGTAGATCACAGATATGTCCATGAGAGCATAAGCCCATGTGACATCCCAATCGTGCTAGTACCAAAGAAAGATGGATCATAGAGGATGTGCATTGACAGCCATGCCATCAATAAGATTACTGTTAAGCACCAATTCCAGATCCCGCGGTTAGATGACATGCTCGATGAGTTGCATGGTGCACGCATCGTTTTGAAGATAGATCTAAAGAGTGGCTATCATCAAATATGAATGAGACTGGAGAATGAATGGAAAACAGCTTTTAAGACTCGAGGTGGTCTATTTGAATGGATGGTTATACCATTTGGTTTAACTAGCGCACCGAGTACATTCATGTGGCTCATGAATCATGTGGTCAAAATATTAATAGGTAAATGCGTTTTAGTATATTTTGACGATATTCTCTTCTATAGTGTCAACTATCTCATTCATGTTGAACATTTGAGATTGTTGTTCAATATCCTCCACACAGAGAAATTATTCAACAACTTAAAGAAATGCGCATTCTATCAAAGCAAGGTTGTATTCCTCAGATATGTCGTTTTAGGGAGTGGAGTTCAAGTTGATGAAGAAAAGGTTAGAGCTATTAATGAATGGCTTACGTCGACTAGTGTAGCCGAGGTCAAGAGCTTCCGTGGCCTAACCTCATTCTACCAAAGATTTATCCGGAACTTCAACTCCATAACTGTGCCGTTGACTGAATTGACCAAGAAGAACATTGAGTTTAAAATGACAGAAAAGGCTCAAAGGAGTTTTGAAGATATGAAATGTAAGTTTATACTACCTAAAGGAGGATATTCTCTTATAGAAGGATTACAAACCCATCCTTCTACATTTGTGACAATGTTTGTACAATATTTTACCCTTTTTAGTAAATTCCATGTATTATGTAACCTTAGGGGTTTTTAGGTGTAAATACCCTTTTATGGCATTTGACATAATCAAAATCTTCCTACTTTTGTTAATGAAATACCTAATTTTTCATCTCCCTCATGAGAACTGTCATGCCTAAAGCGGTAGAGTTATAACAATTTTACCATGCAAACTATTCTAGAATAGAAGCTAACCTTTCAACCACTATCCTAGACTTGATTTACACAAAGTGTTCATGACTAACCTACTTTAAAGTAAACAGTTTATATATAAACATGTTATTTACCTTTGAAATTATGAAAAATACATATTTTCATTAAAATAATCGAAGTATGTTTACAAGATTTAATAGCCTAATCATAATCTACTTGAGAAATACATCAATTATTATTAAAAGCTTTAAAAATATAATCCAAACTTGAAAGTATAATTGATCCTTAGATTTTTATCCTCACTCCTCAAGATCCAACAGTTGCAAGCTTTAGGGTAGTTATATGGCCGCTTCTTAGGTAGCACCTGCAACAACATCTATAGGAATGTGAGCAACCAACCACTCAGTAATTTGGAATGTAGACTTAAAACTATACGTCAAACACAAATAAGATTATCAACCAAATTAGTTAAATACAATGCATGTATAAGTAAATGTTATCAAACAACGTTATCCAATCCTTCATGAGATTAGAGAAATTACGCCCACTCTAATCCGAATTAAGGAGTTTCCATATAATGCAACAACACACAACCAAACCTAAGCTTATGTAATAGAGACACTGCTCTTCCGACGACTACATTTGAACCATTGACTTCACCTTTGTCGCAATCTTCTCACTTATCACTTAGTTCGACTAAGAATGAAGAAGGGACCTATTATGCTATCCAGTGCTATCCCTTTTAAGGGGTCAGTATTTAGCCGAAGAACCCTAATATTGCCCCTAATAGGTTACTATGCAAGTCCGATTTAGAATTATAAGTCATATATTTAGTTAAATCCATTTTAAGGTGTTCGATCATTTCAACAAATCATACAAATACAAGCTAGAGCAGTAAACCAGAATTATATCATCAACTCAGAAACAAGCATATGCACACAATTAACTATCTAACAAACACAATCAAGTACAATTTCAAGTCTCTAAGTACTATAAATTAGTACTCTAAAATACAATAATGTATTAATCCCAACTTACTCGGACTCCTCACTTGCTCACTCAAGGTGCAACTCAAACGGGCAATCACCAATAATCCCTATAATACAAATGTTGTTTTAATTTCCACATAAGTACCATAGATAGATTTTGTTCTAAAATTGTTATTATTATCTCCAGTTTGGGTTTTATTATGCCTAATTATTCAGGGTTTTAAGTCTTTTACAATTATTCTTAATTTAGGCTAGGTTCTTATTTAGTTTCTGAATCGGTTTCTAGTTTAGTTCTAATTCAATTTCTGATTACAGGTTATATAAGAATCCTAAAAACTTACTCCGAACCATAATATGAAATTAATCATATTATAATTAGGTATTCTAAATATTGTATTTGGTCTCTATCTAGTATTCTAGTCTGTACGGTATACCATAAATCCCAATTTAACTACGGATTTAACTCTTGATATGAAAAAAATTTACATCTTTCATATAATTATATAAATTTACATTTCATATCAAATTTATTTTATATTAATATTATTATAATATTATCAATTTTGACATAATATTTTCTACTCATTAATTTCTTATATTTATATATTATGTGTTATTACATAATTAACTCCTAAATCACTTACTTAATACTTCTAACACTGCATACCATCCTTCATCATCCAATAACATATCAAATCTCTAATTATATCCTAAATCAAGATTTTATACCGAATTACCCTAAATTACAAAATTAACTTAAATATACCTCTTTACCTACATATTTAGTACATATTATGCATAAAACATACAACTAATACCTCAAACTCCAATAAAGCTATGAAAAATATATTATACTCAAAAAATTATGATTGTTATATTATGATCATGAAAAGTACTAGGATAATTTAATATATATTATTCTTCGGTATACCAATTTTAGGTTTGATTTTACTAAAAATTAACTTAAATTAAGTAAATGACTAAATAAAATTATAAGATTCAAACTAAATATTTCCAAAATCATAACTAATCTTTATAAGTCATTACAAATCAGATTCATTAAGGAATTTAATTAAAAACCTATTATTTCTTTTATATGAAAAACATGGCAGATTCAATAAAATAATTTTAATAAATACTAAACATGTATTTTATCAAGAATTATTTTTATGTAAATTAAATATATTATATAAGGAATATGTATGCCAAAAATTAGATCAAAATAACATTGTTTACTATTTTTGAAAATTCATACAAAATTCGTTAAAGTCAGACTTGTTCTTAAGGATCCTATATAAGCACTTCTAATTTTTAAAAAATGGTTTGATATTCCAATTTTACATGTAAAAATACCTAAGAAAACCAAATTTCATAATTTTCCATGCATATTTGATATTTTTAGTAAATTATATAAATTTGGACAGGAAATCGGAACTTACCAATTGAAAAGCGTCCAGCCACCAATGGTGGCTACCACTATGTCAGTAGCCTTAGATGGTGGGGAAGCTGTCTAGTGGTGGTGGTCGACCCTCAGCAGGTGGCATCAGACATGGTTTCCTCTTATAAGCTCCATTTGCACACTCTTTTGTATATTTTTTGGAAAAATTGGTTTCCATCTTTTTCTCAACTTCTCTCTATTTTTCCTGAATTCACAACTCACTAAAATGATTTTTAGTTAAGTTCATTTGAATTTATAGTAGTGTTTTAGGGCTTTCTTTTGATGTTTTGTTGACACATGTCCCTTATCTCTTTCTTTTTTACTTTCTATTTATTTCATTTTTATTGGTTGATTTTGTTTCTTCACTTTACATCATTTCACACCCCCACTTTAGACATTTATACACTTTTTTTTTATTTTTCCTTAATTATTTATGAATTTTCTTTAATTATTTAGCATTCATTTAGTATTTTTCAAGCATTTTAACTAATTTCGCGTATTTTTACCTACATATAAATACATATATGGTACAAATAAATATTCATAAATATTATTTATGTTATTTTATGATTTTTAGTGTTCATATAATTTATTTCTATCAATTCGTTAGTTATTGGAACTCATTTTACGCATTTCTAATAAATAACAAGAAATTTACATATAATTCGATATTATAATAATTAATTATTTTATTATTTATTTTCCTAAATCCAAACTCACGAGTTTATTTTTACTAATATTCATAGTTTTGTCATAAAATTTGAACTCAATCAGATAATTTACTTGATCGGCTTAAATTTCACAAACCGAATCCCAAACATCTGATTGTAGGTCTTACAAGAACCTTACACCCTATAGCTTATAGCAACCCTTAAGTAAGGTTGTGCTAGCAAGCAACCCATCATTTCGGACTAGTGAGTCACATTCGACGAGGTGTTGGTTCGTGATTATTTAAGTGGTGAGTCATATCCATGGGCATCTCAAGAGGCTTACTCTTTTCTTTTACATTTTTCCACTTGAAACCTTACTCACCTTTCTTTGGTAGCTTTCTTTGGAGGACATATTCATGCTACAATAAACCCTCTTTTGAGGCACACATTTGTGTATATGTGTTTTCGTATCATCTTGGTATCAGAGGTCAAGATTCTAAGTAGGGCAGAAAGACTAAGCAGTGTTATGCGAATTAGTTAGTGTTACTATGGTCATTGCAATCCTATTGCTTTTATTGGTTGCAATTGGGTATGTTAGTATAAATTCTACCATAATCTATATTTTACTTGAGACAAAAGGGTAATAGTCAAGTGACCTGAGTTCTCTGTAATAATACGGCTACTTGTGTGTACTGAGTAGTGGTATTAGTGGTTGTGGTGTGGTACAATGACTATTAAGTTGTGGAAGTAGTCTTGAAAGTTATTTAATTGTTAGGCGACGCAATGGTTGTTGAAGTAGAAAGAATGATAGACCCAAGTGTAAACACAGTGATAGGGGATAATGAAAGTGATGTCCCTAGACAAGTTCATCGTATTAAGTAAACAGCTAGATCCAATGATGAGTGACTGGATCACCTTATTAAGTTGTTAGAGAATATGTTGAGCATGATGCAAGTGAGTGCGGCTATAGAACATGCAGAAGAAGTGTGTTGAGTGATGACCATGCTAATGAAGTTATCTTAAACGAGAACTATGCTGATTATATATTGAATTAGGATAATTTTTAGGCTCAGCATAGAAGAGAAGTCCACCCAACTCGCAATGCTTGAGTTAGAGGAGGAGTTAAGTGAAAGATTAATATTAGGATGGAAGTAATAGGGGAAGAAAGTGGTGAAGAAGAGTTCTACGAGGTTGAAGAATGGTTGGAAAGAGTGCCTCGAGTTGATCGCTATAAAAATCGACCTAATCCAACATATGATCATGTTCAGGGTTCCCAAAGAAGAGATGATCTCCAAGTTTGTCAAAGAATTAACTTAGATAATGTAGGTGAAGCTGATGAGGAGGTTAATGAGTATTACTATGAAGAACAATGTGCTATCTAAGCTCTTAAGGGAATCGATAATGTGAAAATCCAAATTTCAAGCCTCCTAGGATGTGGTAGTGCTGATGAATATTTGGAATAGGAAGAACGTATAGATAAGTTGTTTGAATGTTACCATTACATAAGGATGATAAAGTTAGACTTGCTGCCTTAGAATTTACTAGGTATGCTTACATGTGGTGGAAAAAGTTGTATGCGATAAGAGGAAGAGAAGGTTGATGAGGACATAGGGACAAATGAAGAGGGTCATGTAAAACAAATTCATTCCTAAATCATATTATTAGGATACCTTTGCAAAGTTTCAAGAACTGAAGCAAGGTAACCGATCTAGTAATGAATATATGTAAGAATTTCAAATGCCAATGATCAAATGTGAGGTAAAAGAACCTAAGGCATGAACCGTTCAACGTTTGTCACTGGTCTGACGTACGAACTAAGAGATATTGTCAACATATAATCCTTTCACACTCCTGAAGAAGCTATTAAGATTGCCTAATGTGTTAAGAGGTAGAGAAGGAATAGACCTTACTAACAGTTCTTGACTAGTTCCACCTATCCATCCTATCCAAGGAAGCAATAGAAAGCCTGCTAATTCCACATCAAGCAAAAAGGAAGGTTACTTACTGTACATTGAAGGAGTAAGGAAGGAGAAAGGAGGAAAAGAGAAAGAATTTGAAAAGTAGCTGACATCTAGAAGGAAGCAAGCAAGCTAAAATGCTTCAAGTGTAAAGGCTTTAGATATATAGCTACCTAATGTCTAAATCAACGAACTATGATCATCAAGGGTGAAATCCTAACCGTTGAAGCGTATAGTACGAATGAAGAAGTTAGTGATGCTGCAAAAGAAATGGAGGAAGGAGTGAAGGTAGAAGTTATAGGAAATGATATCTACCTAAAGGAAGGAGGTATGTTAATGCTAGTTATCCATTGAGCTCTTAGTATGGAACATGATCAACAAGAAGAATGGTACAGGAATTTGTTACATACTACCTACAAGGTAAATGAATAACTCTATGCCTTAATTATTAATGGTGGAAGTTATATAATGTAGCATCCACGAGAGTAGTCAAGTACTTACTAACCTTTACATATCCTAAACCATACAAATTACACTGGTTGAATGAAAAGGGATCATTACATGTTATGAAACAAGTGTTGCTACCAATTATCATTAGGAGTTATAAGGATGAGATATTGTGCGACGTACTGCTAATGTGTGCTTCACATATTCTAATTGGCGAACCTAAGTTATTAGATAGCAGAGTTATGCATGACAGATATAGGAAAACCTATACATTTGAGATAGATGGTCGACCTATTACTCTCTTTCCAATGACACCAAGTCAAGTTGGTAGTATGCAATCTAAACTAAGTCGAAAAGCTAAGAAGGCCCTAGTAATGAGCCAATCTAAACTAAGAGAAGCTGTGACGTATGATGAATCAACCTTTTTTCTAATCCAAAGCTTGCTAGAAGTTCGAAGACATACCAACCTAAATGAAGAAGTCAAGAACTTGTTAAGTGAGTTTGCCGACCTATTTCTGGATGAGTTACTGAAGGGATTGCCTCTAAAATGAGGAATAAAGCATTGTATTGATCTATGGCCAGGAGCAATGTTGCCAAACTAATCGACCTATTGAATGAATTCAAAGTAAGCTACCGAACTACAAAGGCAAGTGAATGAACTCATCGAAAGAGGATATGTTCAAGAGAAATGAGTCCCTGAGTTGTACTCATACTGATGGTTCCTAAAAAGGATGAGAGTTGGAGAATGTAAATGGACAACCAAGTTGTTAATAAGATCACAATCAAGTATAGGTACCCAATCCCTAAACTAGATGCCATGTTAGACAAATTACATTATGTAAGTGTATTTTCCAAGATTGGCCTTAAGTCAAGATATTTTCAAATCTAAATACGGGAAGGTGACAAATGAAAAACAACCTTCAAAATAAGATACAGATTATACGAGTGGCTTGTCATGCCATTTGGGTTATCTAATGCTTCAAGCATGTTTATGAGGCTAATAAACTATATGCTAAGGAACCAAATAGGAAAGTTTGTTATAGTTTATTTTCATGACATCTTAGCATATAGCCTCAACCTACTTAGTCATGTGAAACATCTCTAAGCTGTCTTTAAGGTACTCCAAGATGAACAACTGTTTAGTAACTTAAAGATGTATTGTTCTTGCCAAAGTGAGGTTATATCTTTAGGTTATGTCATTAGCAGTGGAGGCCTAAGAGTCAATAAGGAGAAGGTCTGAGCCATTATGAAATGGCCTACCCCAACCTCATACATTGATGTTAGAATTTTTCATGACCTATCTTCATTTTATTAAAGGTTCATTTAGAATTTTAGTTTTATCTTAACGCCCCTTATTGGATTCATGAAGAAGAACGTTGACTTTCATTGCGAAGAAAAGGAGTTTTATTAAACTAAAGAAGCGATGAACCTTAGCCCAATAATATCTTTACATGAATTCAGCAAGGTTTTCAAACTAGAGTATAATGCTTTAAGCATAAGAATCAAAGCAGTGCTTATGCAAGATTGTCGACTTATTGCCTACTTTAGAGAAAATCTTAAAGGATCAACTCTTAATTACAAGGAATTGTATGCACTTACTCGAGCTTTAAAAACCCAGTAACATTACCAACTGCCAAGAGGATTTGTTGTTTATTCGGATCATCAGACCCTAAAGCACTTGAAGATCTAACCAAAGCTATCAAGGTGATAAATGAAATGAGCCAAGTTTCTAGAAGGATTTACGTTTGTAATAAAATATAAGAAAGGGAAGAGAAATGTAGTTATGGATGCCCTATCTAGGCGGCATGCATTGCTTTTCGACCTACAAACAAGATTGATGGGGTTCTTTAGCATTAAGGAGTAGTATTCTTGAGACGATCTTTTCAAACCATTCTATGCCCGATGTAAGGAGAATAGAGCATTGGATGACTATTTCATAGAAGATGACCACCTCTTCCAAGCTATCAAACTTTATATACTAAGTTGTTCAATCCGTAAGTTGTTAGTTCAAGAGGCCCATAGTGGAGGCTTAACCAACCACTTTAGAGAAAGGAAAACTTCAAGTTATTGAAATCAAGATTCTATTAGCTAAGGATGTTAAGAGATGTACAACGAGCCATTGAGAGATGCTCAACCTATAAAGATGCTAAGAACCTAATTGAGCATAGCAAAGCTATGCCTTTACTAGTTCCTATTGAACCATAGATTAACCTGAGTATGGATTTTGTTCTTGGTTTAACAAGAACAGCATATGGAAAGGATTCTGAGATGGTTCTAGTCAATAGGCTCAACAAGATGGCACATTTTATGCCTTGCAACAAAACTAACAATGATATGGCTCAGAGAATTCTCAAGTGCCGATAGGAATCAACTCCTTAGACCTATCACATAAAGCCAAGCTAGAAGATTGCAAGGACTATCCTAATGAATACTAACTTAAGAACCCTTACTAAATGAAGATTCCTTCATTAATCCCAAACTTCTACACTTTTGTTGACGTAAATGCCAAACCCTAATAAAAGTCTGCTTAACTACTAAGTTTCCGAACACCAAGTGTTTAACTAAGCTTAACAACCAAGTTGCTCAACTTAAAGAAGCTCTAGATAACTACGAATTTCCAAACTCTAACTTAACCTAGATTAAGACTACTCGGTTCCTAGATCTCTTACTAACTACATTGACCTCCAAGTAGAATTCCTTGAGGGCCAAGCTACCTGAGCACTTACTTTAATTGAGCTAACCGTACTATAGACCTCCATCATCATCTAACATATGTATTCTAACACAACATTCTAAAAGGATTTATTCCTTTCCCATACAGAATATCAATTGTCATTTTTACCCTTTTTAGTATGTTTTAGGAATCTTTTATGCATTATCCATTTTGTCTTTTCCTCATTATTATAACCCTAGTTGAGGTCATATAAATACCTCACTTCTTTCGTACACAAATGAATTGCAAAATGTCCCTTTTAGAGTAACTTATGCGTTCTTTATTATCCTTATCTCTTATCTAGCTCCTTTAGCAAAACCTAGTGACAAGTAACCCTAGTTCAACATTTGTGTGTCATATTAAGTGTTTGAATTGGGCTAAGTAAGATTAGTTGGTAAGTCGTATACAGGTGGTAGCTATTCAGATTTACCAAACCCCCCTTTCATTTTATTTTCATTCTTGTTTGTTATGGTGCTCTTCCATGTGTATAACCCCAAAGACACATTAACTTCACTAGCATCAAAGTGCAATTTTGAGAGAGTGTGTGAAGTGCAGTGGAGTTTTGTTCGTGTTTACTACTAGTGGCTATTGTGTTGTTCCATAGCTACTACAGCGTGTTCATGCAGAGTGTGCTAAAGTTGTGTTTGAGCGAGTTTGAAGTGGGTTTTGAAGTAGTAAGTTGAGAAGTAGTAGCTAGTCGAGGTAAGAGTAGTGGTTTTTGTTATTCTATTTTACTTTGTTTCTTTACTACAAAAATTGAACAAGGTCCAGTATTTCATCGTGTTGTGTTGGGAATTGAAGCAAATTTAACGTGTTAAAGAGATTCTAGGTAATAAGTAGAAGGGTTTTGTTAAGTATTGTGCCGTCAAAGTTGTCAAGAAGTATTACACCAAGTTAGATTCTAACATTCATTAAGTTATTGGTAACCAAGATAGTAATGCTCATGTTAGCCATGGTCAACATAAAAGTAATACCCCAAAGTCAATCGATGATAAACTTGATAGACTTACCAACCTTGTTAAGAGTCTTGTCATGTCTATGCAAGGCAATAGGCAACAACCACAGGGTATGCCCAATCATGATCGAGTAGCAAATATGCAAGAATAGAGATATGACCATGTTAGTCAAGCTAGTCACCTAACTTAACCTCATCGAGCTTGAGGAGTAGTAAACCAACCTGCTTAATGAAGGCTTGAGTTAGAGGAAATAGAGGAGGATGATAAAGAGATGGACATAAGGGCCAATAGAGAGGAAGAAGAAGAAGGGGAGTACTGTGATACAAAAGAGCGAAGGCACCAAATGCCTCGTAGACTTGATAATGTCAAAGTCCTGATTCTAACCTTTATTGGCAATAGAGATGCAAATGAATACCTAAAGCAAGAAGAGAAGGTTGAGAAGGTGTTTGACCGTTATGGATATAATGAGATAGTGAAAGTCCAACTTACTGCATTTGAATTTTTTAGATACACCACCATGTGGTGGAAGAATTTGAATGTAGCTAGAGTGAGAGATAGACAATGAGGTGTATGGACTTGGGAAGAGATGAAGAGGTTGTAAAGGGGAAGATTCATACCCAAGACACATTCACAAGATGCATTCACCAAGTTGCAAGAGCTTCGCCAAGGGAACCGATCTATTGATAAATACATTAGAGAGTTCCAAATGTTAATGACTTGAGCAAATGTGGATGAGCGCAAAGCTCATATAATGTTAGATTCATTTTTGGACTCAAATATAAGATCTACAACATTGTAGAAGTACAGAGATTCTATACCCTTAATGACGTGTCTTCGAGGTCATCCATACAGAGGCTGCACCACAACGAACAAGAACAAGAAAATAAAAGGGGGGTTTAGCAAATATGTAAGCTACTTAGTTGGATGTAAAGCACCAACTAGATCTTACGCGACCTATAGCTTACCAAATATGACTCATCGGTTCGAGTTATAGGGTTACTTATCACAATCCTTGCTAAAGGGATTGATAAAAGCAAATAAAGAAGAGCTTTCTAAAAGAAAAGACTTAAGGGTTTATCATTAACATACCAAAATCTATCTAAAACCCTATATAAGTGTCTTATTTATACATAATGGCAAACTTGTAAATAAAATAAATAAAAGGATGCCCTAGTAGCATTCTTGTAAATATAAAATAAACATAAGGGTAATTTAAGAATAATACAAGAAATAGGAAGTTCAAATAACATAAATAAAAATAAATAGTCAAACAAGCTATTCGAGTGAAGAGCAAATAAGTTATGTTGATGAATTGTTAGAGACCTTGAAGACCTAATCTAAGCGAACCTAAATTTTGGCCAACTTAAAGAGTAGACCAATCAAGCAGAGTAAACTGGTAAAGTAAAGCAGACATGGCTGAGCAAAGTAGGCCTAACCAAGCAAAGTAGAGCAAATTAGTAGAGCAAAACAGACTTGGTAGAGTAAAGTAGACCTAGTCAAGCAAAGTAGACTTAGCATAATAGAGCAGAGCTGGCATAGCAAAGTAGACCTAGCTATCCTTGATAATATCTACAAAGAGCTCATAAATAGGCCTTCTACATATGCAGAGCTTCCAAATAAGTCTTTAGCACATATATAACTCATGAATAGGTCTCCATTATAGCCCGAAACTTAGCATTTAGTTGGGTTAATACCTTGAAGCCTATTATCATCCCCTTTTTGAAAAAGTTTTGACCCAAAACTTGGCAATCAACTACTCCAACTTCTACCTTAATCAAAAACAAATCTATAAGAGCAAAAAATAATAATAATAATAAATTGCACAGCTCAACCTAATGATCAAAGCGAGCACAATTTTGCTCTCTTTCTACTCATCATGAGTGCGATCGATCAAGCTCTTCATTAAACACCCCTCCTTCTACTCATCGTATATTTAGTCAACTACCCCTAAGTAGTTCCAACAACTGTCAATCATGGGGAATGACACAACTTCAGGCTTAAACATGTCATGAGCTCGAGGAATCTGAACATATAAGAACTCAAACTCCTACTCAACCTCAAGTACCCTTAGAGCTTTATGCTCTCTCAATGTTAGCCCCTCAACTTCATTTTCAGCGGTTACTACATCATCCACTTCCTCACAACTTGTTTCTTCTTTGTTCACCATGAAGGGTATAACAACTCCTTCATCAACTTCCTTTTCTTCTTTGATGGCCTCTTCACGGGTTTTCTTTCGATCCTCCGTCTTTCTACTAAAGTCCTAACAATCATTAAATCATCTTCAAGACTAGCTAGGGATATAGGATGGAGCACAACTCATTCCTTGTCATAGAAGGAATAAGTATTCTTTAAAGGCACGTAGCTCATGTTATGAGTCATTTTCTACAGTAAACCTAAAGACATGTAACAATCTTTAATATCGGCAACATCAAATAAAGCTTCATCTTAAAATTTGCCAATAAGAAAGGCTATTTTTGCTTGCTTTTTCACTCAAATCACTTCTTCACTCAAACAAACAAAGTCAGTGGATTTGGTCTGTAATTTTATAACATAATCTTCCAACAACAATCTCAAAGATAAAGTTCACAAGATAGTAATTGATCCAAATTAATATAATATCTTATTCAAGTCTTCTCTTAATGTAAAATTTATTTGTGGCCATATTACAAAAATTGATTTCCTCTATCATATTGTAAGATTTTGAAATTTAATTGATGATCTATACAAAGTCCAAGCACTGACCCCCTTTCCCTGCTTCTAAAAATTAGTACGGCACTTGGTTTACTATCGTGATAAAACCAGCAACTCGAAACATAAAGTAGCAGTTTGGCACGTGTCTACAGACGACTACAGCACATGGCTCTGGGCAAAGTCGAAAAGAACAGTCCGGCCAACAAGTATCAGCACGACACTGCTATAAGAGCTCGGTCCACACACTTCAGCTCGGTTATGGACTTGAGTTGTTCTACATAAATAGCTCGGCAATTTTAATAGATCCTCTAATAGCATAAAAAATAAAAAAAATAAAAAGGAATGGAAGTTTTGGATGTTAGCTCAGAACTTGAATAGCCGAACAACTCAACTCGGTAACCTTGGGAGTATGACAGTTCGGCTCGGCACTCGTGGCCACTCGTCTAACTACACTTACACACTACAAGCTGTTCGTGACAGCTTACTTGCACTTCAGTTTTGGCTCCACGATTAAAAGCCGATCAACTAAGCTTAACTCGACAATTTCTCTTGGGAATATAGTCGTTCGGGTCTACAAGCTCAGCTTGGATTGTAGCAACTCGGCACTGGCACTTAGTAGCTCGACAATTTAAATGACAACGGCAGCACTTCGCGTTAGAATAGCGACTCGGCGATTTTAACAATACTTCAATTGCCTCAGCTCATCACTCACTTGGACCAGCACACACGTGTAAACAAGGATAGTTTGGAAATTTCTTATAGTAAACAGCACACATACACTTCCAAGTCACGCGTAACAGTAGGCTCGCATTGGACAATCCATTAGCTTGGTAATTTGAAAACAGTATAGCGCGTTTTACTCTTCAAGGCTAAAGTAGCTCGGACATCAAGTTGATAGCTCGATATACACAAATACTTCACGTACACAACTCTGACATGCGCTTTTAGCTCGGCAACTCGA
This sequence comes from Lumnitzera littorea, assembly GCA_024138015.1. Classification (NCBI taxonomy): domain Eukaryota; kingdom Viridiplantae; phylum Streptophyta; class Magnoliopsida; order Myrtales; family Combretaceae; genus Lumnitzera; species Lumnitzera littorea. The sequence goes on along the minus strand of JAMXBB010000003.1, from coordinate 59,873,415 downwards.
AAAGTGAACACAGCAGCGCAATTTCAATAGAACATGGCTACTGCAATTTCCCCAAACAAATTAATATCCCGTATAATATCACACTTCGATTAATAGTTCGAATAATTTCAAGTCAACACTATATGGCAGCTTCGATCAACCTCTGAGCAGCACGTCAGCAATTCAAATAACTTGACAATGGTGATCACCCTCAAGCGGCTTGGACACACGCACTCACGGCTCGGCAAGACAACACACGACCTCGACTAATTTAGTTCGGCACAGTGGTACATAACAGCTCGGAATCTCAAGTTCATTTTGGAAACTTCTCCGTCACACACGCAACAGTTCGGCCCTGCACTTAAATCAACTGGACAAAGCAAGAAAAACAGTAGTTCGGTGTAGTCTACTATTTGGCAAATTATCCGGACACCAATTAGCTCGGTGATAGTCCACCATAGCTCGGACTTGCAAGCTCGGCAATGCAACATTACAACAGCTCGGCAACCTACAATTATCCAATCCTACTGTCAACACTACACAGGACAGCTCGGACATAAAAATGAAGTAGAAGAACCCGGATTTCAAATGAACAAATTCAAACTTGAAAAGGATCTTTCTAATTAGCAAATTTATTGCTTAACGTATTGCATCTGTCCAACAAGGTATGAGGCTCACTCACTTTGTCCACAGCTCGAACCACATGTGATTACACACACACTAGCTTACCTGGTTGCATGCGTACACTTGAACTTGGCAGCTCTAACTCTAGCAGTTTCGAAGGGAAACTGAATGGCAACCCAAAACAAACCAGCACGAAACCCTTCTCCTGTAGTCCACACACACTTCAAGTCATACACGACCCCACACAAGTCACAACCACCAATAGTACACTTCACCACAAGTGCACGGCCACTGTAATAGTGCACGCAGCAATAGTTACCACACTTTAATACAGCCGCAGTCACGACAATAGAACACACGCATGTTGTTATACCTTGTTTAGAACAGTTGCAACAACTTTTCCTCACTTCATTCATGACACACACAAAGGAAGATTGGCACCCACTTTGAGTTGAACGCAACAAGAGCTACCCCACTGCAATCTCCTTCCTCAGGCACACTCAAGGCACAAAGTTGTAGTACACATACACACTATGGCTACAAGTTCTGAACTCTCACGCTCACACGCTTCTCAAACCCCTGCATACTACCCACTGCTATTTTCACCACCGCGACCATTTAACTCACTGTTGCGATTTTGAAACGAGAACAAACCAACGACTGGTACAATCACACTTCTTCATTACTATAGAAACACGGCTACCAAATGAACGCTTATGGTCCAAAATTGAACACCCAAATCAGAAGCTGGAACAGATAATGCAAGAAATGGAGTACCCACTAAATAATTTCAGCTGCCAAATACCCAAATGTACTCATGGCCAAATACCCAAAACCCTTCGACTAATTTTTTGGTGCTGTTATTTCAAAATTACGAAATCTCCCTCTTACAGTGGACCTACAAGACTCCAACACCAATACACCAAGATTCCGAGCACAACAACACTTGCTACTATTACCTACTCGCTCAACACTTAAGAACCATTGTCAATGCAAACTCCGGTTAGCAACTCAAGCATTAACTATCCACTTCACAACTCACTCTAACCCACGATAGTGGTAAAAATTAGAGAGCCATAACCTGATAATAGAAACTACAATCCGCAATACACACTGCAAAATTTAAGCGCCTAAGCCAAATCCTCCACGACTCTCAAAGCTTTCTATCCCAATTTGGATACCCTTCAACGATTTCCCAAAGGACCTTCTACATGGAACTCGAAGATAACCCCCGATCTATAATACTCAAGTAGCATCATATAAACCAACGAACAGGCACTTCCTTAAATACTAATAAGCAACTTTAATACACTTACTATGGTAGCCATGGAAAGAACACAGTAGCCACCAATAGTATACACAGAAAAACTTTACTACAACTTAACATGCTCCCTCGTTGAAACTGTGCCCTGATACCGATGAAGCTGACACGTCTTCTAGGTCATACGCATGAAGATCACACCACAACAAACAAGAACAAGAAAATAAAATGTGATTTTAACAAATCCATGAGTTATTTAACTGGATATAATGCACCAATTCAATCTTACATGGCCTACAACTAGTCAAATATGATTCATCGATCCAAGTTATAAGGTTGTTTGCTACAATCCTTATTAAAAGGATTAATAAAAATGAATAGAAAAAAACTTTTCAAGAGAAAAAACTCGAGAGTTTATCATTAATATGCCAAAATTTATCTAAAACACTATACAAGTATCCTATTTATACATAGTAGCAAACTTGTAAATAAAATAACTAAAAGGATGCCCTTGTGGTATTCTCGTAAATAAAAAATAAACAAAAGGGTAATTTAGAAACAATATAAGAAATAAGAAGTCCAAATAACATAAGTAAAAATAAATAATTAAATGAGCTATTTGCGTAAAAAGCAAATGAGCTAGGTTGATGAGCTATTGGAGACCTTGAAAACTTGATCTGAATAAACTTGAATTTTGGCCGACTTGAAGAATAGACCAACTGAGCTGAGTTGAGCAGAGTAGACATAGTCGAACAAAGCAAACCTAGTTGAGCAAAGAAGACCTGATAGAGTAGAGTAAACCTGACAGAGTATAGTAGACCTAGTAGAGTAGAGCAAACCTAGCAAAGTAAAGCAGATTTGGCTATCCTTGATAATATCCATGAAGAGCTCATAAACAGGTCTTTTACCCATGTAAAGTTTCTTATTAAGTCTTTGGCACATATATAACTCATGAATAGGTCTCTATTACAGCTCAAAACTTGACATTTGATTAGGTCAATACCTTGAAGCCTATCATTTAAGGAGATTATTAAGATAGCATAGAGGGTCGAGAAACAAAGGAGAAATAATCCCAAAGAACTTAGGTTAAGCTTATCATAAACTCTGGTTCCGTGGTGACTTGCCCATACCAAATTGAGAAGACCTATCCAAGTAAAGGAGAAGAATGCTTAACTTAATGATAGTCAACTAGCTTGAAGAGCTAAGTTGATGATAAGCTGACCCCAAAGACACATGAGAAAGGACAGACCTCATGACAGAAGATGAGATGAATATCGAACTCAATGTTGAGCAACGAGGAAGACCGAAGAGAAAATTTATTCCATACTAAGTGTACCATCAAGGGTCAACTATGCATAATTATAGTAGATGGGGGGAGTTGCACCAATGTTGTCCCTCAAACTCTTGTTCAGAGGATGGGTCTTCTAATCTTTAAGCACCCCTAAGCTTATAAGCTACATTAACTCCATGATAAGGGAGTCTTTCACATGACCAAATAGGTAACTATACCATTTTGTGTAGGAAATGTATATAAAGACAAAGTAAGTGCGATGTTGTCCCCATAGGAGCTTCATACTTATTGTTAGGGAGACCTTGGTTGTTTGATGGATATGTTATTCATGATGAATACAAGAACACTTATGCCTCTACAAAGGATCGAAAGAAGATTGTGTTACAACCAATGACACCAAGCCAAGTAAATAAGACACATAATCAGCTCACCTAAACTAACAAGAAGAAGGCATTGGTGATGAGCTAGAGAGAGTTCCAAGCTGCTAGGAAGGCCGATGAGCCTGTGCTTTTATTGGTGAGGAGATTGTTGGAATTGAAGAATTTGGAAGATATACCTATAGAGGTTTAAAAGTTGATAAAAGAGTTTTCCGACCTATTCCCAAAAGTGCTGCCTAAAGGGTTACCCCTAGTCCAAGGCATTGAACACTACATTGACTTTCAACTGGGCATAGCCTTGCCAAATAGTCCAGCTTACAAAATGAATCCCAAATAAGACACCAAGTTGAAGAGATAGGTGGATGAGCTGATAGAGCATAGATATGTGAGAGAGAAGATGAACCCTTATACCATACTAACTCTGTTCATCACAAAAAAGGACGGTTCATGGTACATGTACATCGATGGTCGAGTTATCAATCGTGTTACTATCAAGTATAGATATCCCATAACAAGGCTCAACGACTTGTTAAACGAGCTACATGGTGCTCGAATATTTTCGAAGATTGATTTGTAAAGTGACTACCATCAAATTCATATGAGACTTGGTGATGAGTAAAAGATTGCATTTAAAATGAGGTGTAGTCTCTATGAATGGCCGGTTATGCCATTCGAACTTACTAATGCTAGCACATTTATGAGGCTCATGAACCATGTGATGTACCCTTTGATCAAACGATGTGTGGTCATGTACTTTAATGACATATTGGTGTACTTTAAAACACTACAACGTCTCTAAGTTGTTTTTGATATTCTGCAAGTGAAGCGATTGTATAAGTACTTAAAGAAGTGTACGTTTTGCCAAGGTAAAGTTGTCCTCCTTACTTATGTGATGTCAAGAGATGAAATTCAAGCTAATGAGGAGAAAATCTAAATTGTCTTGGAGTAGCTGACACTGAAGAGCATTATTGAAATATAAAACTTTCATAACCTAGCTTCTTTCTACAAAAGGTTTATTAGGAACTTCAATACCATTACTTACCCCATTAACTAAGCTTACTAAGAAGAGTAAAGGATTCCATTTGAACAACCAAGCTAAGCAAAACTTTAAGGAGATCAAGGAGAAGCTTACTACTACCCTTATCTTAACCCTGCCAAAATTTAGCAAGCCATTCAAATTAGAATGTGATGCATCAAGTATTAGTATTGGTGTTGTACTAATTTAAGAGCATCACCTATTGCTTGTCACAATGAGAAGCTTAGTGATGCCATGATGCCATGCTGAATTATTCTATGTATGAGAAAGCATTGTATGTGAAGAAAACTAGGCTAAACTCAAGAGAGGGGGGTGAATTGAGTTTTAAGGACAAATTGCAATTCTTTTCCTATATAAACAACTAAATGCAATAATAAGAGCAATCAAAGCAACAATAAAACAATAATAAGTGCAGAAATTAAAAGAGACAAGAATAAAGAAGATTAAGCTCAGATATAATATGAAGTTTGAACTGTCCCGTAGTCTCTACAAACACACAATAGCCCCAACCGAAAACTTTACACCACTTTATTGATTTGTCAATCTAAGCTCCAAGAGCTACACAAATACAAACTTAATTACACAAATTTCTCACTCACAATTCTCAACATAAATCACAATCTCAACTCACAACACAAAACTCAATCTTAAGGATTATTAGTGTAGTGCTTTTAACTCTCAATACTTCGCAACCATTAGCTCACAAGCACTACACTTCAAATCTTTCTAAATATTAGCAATTTATGATATAAGAGATAATAAGAATTATAAACAACAAGAATATAAGAGAATGTCTTTTTTTTTCCAATAGAATATCAAATCTTCATTACCTTTGGTCAAATTGTTGAGCTTTTATATCAACTCATTAAATTCTTCCCGTTATCACGCATTAAATGCTCCAATGGCTACTTGGATCAGACTTACTGGTATGCCGGTACCTTGCAATACCAGCAAACCGATAACAAAATGCATGAACACCAGCAAGTGAACCAGTAAGGCAATTCTTCATGGTCAAAAGCGATTCCATCTCTTTATCTAGGCCACTTCACTGTCAAGCTGGTAGTGCTATGGAGCTGTCAACTCGGTAGACTAAATATCACCTGAAAATACTTTTAACATGCGACAAGCAAATATACTTTGCAATCTAACTTCAAGATCATTTAATCACCACTCAAAAGATTAAATTTCTTGTAAAGATAATTGATATATTTAATCATTAAGCAAATTAATCGATCTTATTCAATTACCTCAATATAATCAAATAATACTTAGTTTAATCATCCACTTGTTTTGTTCTCTTCAAAAATAATATGTTTAGATATATACTTTTTGTTTTGTTCTCATTAAAATCAAATATTGAACTCTAGATTCAACAGTATACTTTTTTTCGAGCTCTTACTATATGGCAACATTATCTACTACCTTGAGGGTTTGTGATTTATATAGACCATGAGTAGTTGAAGCATCTTGGGAGTCAAAACAAACTTTTAAAGGGAAAGCAAAATGGTTAGAGTTTATAGAAGGCTTTTCTTACATGATCAAACATAAGAAGGGTAGTATTAACGCAATCGCTGATGCTCTATCACGTTGGCATATTTTACTAACCACCCTATAGATTAAGTTATTGAGAATTTCCCTTATTATCAAGTACTGTGCCTAGGAGCTTAGTTATTACTAGAACTTACCCGGGCAGAATTGAACTGAAATGGGTCCTTCGAGATATGAAGAAAATTAGAGGGAAACGGTCCACAATCAAACAAGAGTAGCTACAGTAAAGCTGCTCAGAGGATGTAACTCACCAACGAACACAACACAACTTGACACCTCACTTAATATCACACACAAGTTGATGTCAAGATCCACCTACCGCTAATCCTAAACTACTTGGTAGGATTAGATAAGAGTATAAGGGGTACGGACTTGGAGATGATTGTCTCACAAGAATAGAGTATTCAGTATTAAGATGTAAGTTATCTCTGGCTTACAAGAGAAAAGAACTATTTATAGTAAGTCCCTAGGGTAGCATCACAAATAAAAAAATTACAAAAAAGTATTTACAAAAAAGAGATTCCTAATACATATGAAGAGGGTAAAAAGGACAACAAACCAAAAATGGAAAAATAGTTAAATGTTAAACGAGGTAGACAGCTGGCAGTACAACATTGGCTTCATACAAATATTCTCTAAGCACAGCAGACGGAAAGGGTCAAAATGTTGCAGCACTAAAAGGACTGGGACAAGAGAGATAGTGGTATGTCTCTCGTCACTCAGTAAGTGATTCTCAGCAACAATTGGTTGGAGTACTCGACATAGGGTCCTCGGCAAGGGAATGGTCGACATCATTACTACCGAGTAGACAGATCAATATATGACAATATGAGGAGCTCAAGGAGTTCAACCACTTTTCTTCAATGTACAGTTTCTCATCATCAATAAGTTGCTGAGAGAGAATTCTTTGGGAGAGGGATTGGAGGCCGCAGAGGCACGCGAGTAATGGGACCGCTGACTAGTAGTGCATTACCGAGCAATATGCTTAGGACCTACACTTCAGTCCTACTGTTGAGAAGTGCTGAAAAGGAGATGTTGTTGGAGGTTACTGCCTAAAGGATGGGTATTTGCTTAAAGAGAAGAGGTTATGCATATTGAACTATTCCATACGTAAGCCATTAGTTAAGGAAGCTTATAGTGGTAGATTATCTAGCTATTTTAAAGAAACCATAACCAGCCGAGCTATTGAGAGAGAACTTCTACTAGCTCAGTTTGGTTAAGGATGTCTACAAGGTCATTGGTAGTTATGAAGTGTATAAAAGGGCAAAAGGAAGGAAGGAGCTGCATGGAGGATATATGCCCTTACTAATACTGACCTCACCATAAGCTGACCTTAGCATCGACTTTGTCCTAAGGTTGCCCCAAATGTCTAAAGGGAGAGATTTGATCCTTGTAGTCATGGATCGCTTTAGCAAGATGGTACACTTCATTCCGTGCCACTGAACTAATGATACTTTATATATTGCTAATTTTTTTTTTGCAAGAAGTTGTCTAATTACATGGAGTTTCGAAGACCGTCTTATCAAATTAGGATACAAATTTTCTAAGCTATTTCTGGAAGACACTTTAGAGGAGACTTGAGACTAAACTCTTACTAATAGCAATCAAGGACTAATCACGTGCTCTTGAGCCCAAGGGCTTTCTCAGATGGTTCGCTAAGCTGTCCAAGGTGAGTTAAGCGTCGAGGAGTAATGTTTATCCCAATCCAAGCTACTTTATTCTCCACACCATCCAAGAAGTTATTAAGGTGATCAACCGACATATAGAGCCGACCCCTCTGCAGTACCCAAGTCCAAGCACCAAATCAGGAAAACAGCCATCTTCATAGTACCGAGGCCAAGCTAACAATTGTTAGGAGCTAACGACCCAAGGCTGACCCAAATGTAAGCCATCCCTGAACCAACCCTTGTCCAGCCTAGCAATCAAAGCTACCAAACTACCGACACTGACCAAACCTAATCAAAGCCCACCCTTATTCATATTAAGCAGACTGGACTTAATATAGGTTAGATTAAGGAAACCTAAATATGGCTCGACAATGTTCTTTCAATTTAATGAAATAATAAAAGCTTGTTTTGTGCATAAGCTCTTATCTCTTTATTTTAAGTGTGTTTATCTAGATCTTTTGGGCTGATAAATTCAAACAAGTCATAGTGAATTCTCATGGATACATCGAGCGAATACAAATATTCAAAGGAATATCGTTTTTCCCATGATCATATTTTCTTCTCTACTATAATTATTTGAATTTATTTTTCTTATAATTTAGATTTAGATACATTAAGGACAATGTACTAAATTAATTGTAGGGAAGGGGTATATTATTATTATTATTAAGAAATGGAATCATTATTTTTAATGATCGTCATTTTTAACCCCAATTTTTTTTTTTGAAATTGCAGTTCCCATTTCATACTAAAGTATTGCTTGCTATATGTAAATCCTATGTCACTATTGCACATGGAATTTGTTATTGGAATTGAATAGTGGAATTTTAGTGAAGCAAAAGTCACATGTTATTTAGCTTAGGATTCCAAGATATTAATTAATTAATCATTACAGTTGAGCTTTAGTGATATAGTACTTCTAAAATTTACTTAGATGTATGTTTATCTCTTCTGATTTTCAGAATTCTATAATCTTGAGTAAATAAGTAAATGAAGCTTATTTCTTGTAATTTCCCCTTGAAAATTGAATTCATTGAGAGAATAATTAAGAATAAATTGATAAAAGTAGTTAGTAAAGATCAATCTCGGTCTTTCGAAAGAGCAATATTCTTTCCCATTGCCAATTTATTGAAAAGGAAAAAGAAAAAGGTTAATGAAAGAAAAATTGATAAGGATTGACTTTAGTCTCTCAATAGAGCATGGTACTTTCCTATTGTGAATGCTAATTATAGAAAATGGTTGAATTAGGAAGGATTGATCTTAGTCTCTTAGAAGAGGAAGGCGCCTTCTAACTACTAACAAGCTTCGATAAGTAATTAAATCAAAAAGCCTATCAATGGAACTTTGTGTTAGAGGAATGAGTAAAAGATGCATAGATATAACATGTATTTACCTTTGATTATGGTGTTGAATAGAGATAGGAAAGATTCGAATACATCTTAGTTAAATGGAAATGAGTTGTGTATGGTTTTTTTTTGAGTAAATAAAAATTGGATTAAATCTAGAAGAGAGTCATTGGTTAAATCATATGATTAAACATCGATTTATAGGAATTAACCATTGAATTCTAGTATTTGTGTTCAGGATGCATTGAGAACGTGAACAAGGAAGAGAGTGCAAAAGTTACTAAGAAATTTTAAGGGATGCTATGTCTATTTGTGGGGTTAATTCAATTTTTTTTTTTTTTTTTGTTATGATTCTTAAATAATATTAGATCACTTGAAAAATCTTATCTTGATTTCTTTTTTCAATTCTTATTAAGGATTGATTAATTTACTTGAGGATAAGTAAATGTTTAAGTGTCAAGACATTTGATAAGTATAAAATTACACTCATTCATTACAATATTTTCTTAGATATTTTAAGTTATTTGATATAATTCTATTAAATTTTCTCTTGATTTGATTTATTTTTTTATTTCAGGGCTCAAATGAAGCAATGAGAAGAAAAGACGAGAATTCTATGATTTTTTAGAAGAATTTAATCTATTTTGAAAGATAATCTAAAGATAGTGAGTGTTAGAGAAAATTCATGCAAGAAATAGGTAAGGAAGATGACTATGGTTACCCTTTATGGCCTTGTTCCTTGGTTGCAAAGTCCACATCTTAAATTCCAAATTGAAGTTTGAAGGATTTTGATATGAACTTAACTACGATCACCTACTACAATTGTGTTCTCTAGATGTGATCCCCTCGTCATTAATTTTAAGATAACTTCTTAAGAATTATTATAAGGATTAGTTCATGCCTAACCACCATGCCCATATACATGCATGTGGACCTCTAGTTTATTTTTATTCACTTGGCATTTGAAGATTATTCTACCTAGATACTATAAATAGATGATAGACATTTCTATACAAGAGAGAGAGAGAGGAGGAAAGATATAGATATATATAGAGTAGTCTTTCTTTTATTATGCAAGTTTTTATCTTTGTCATGATTATAGCGTAGAAGCTTTGATATCTAGACCTATGAACCATTGAGGTAATACTGCAGTGTACGGTAATTGTTTTATTTTAATGCAATTCTCTTGTTCATGTTAATTCAATTCCATGTTTTGTTTTGATTAAGTTATTATTTATAGAGTCTTGACATAATTATCTTATTTTACATATTAGAGTCACAAGGCTAATTCATAAATATATCTATCATAATTGAAGGGATTTGCCATAAGCTTAAAGATAAATTATAGATTTCTTCCAGAATTAAGAATTGTTCTTGTCTATTTTGTGGAATTCTTATTCTTAATGCTGTTCTATGGAGTTACATCCTAGAAGTGATTTAGGTAGAATATAATTAGGATTAGAATTTAATGGAGAAGCAAATCCTACTAAATTAACTGTTGAATTCCTCCGATTAATAAGAATAAGAAATTCATTAAAAGCCTTAAGATACTACATGTCATGCTCATGATGATCAAAGTCTTAAATATCTCAATTTATAGTTATTTAGTTTTATTTCATTTTTTTGTTCATATTTAATTTCTCATTAGTTTTCAATTCTTTATTTTCATCAATATTGCAAACCATCATTAATTAGAGGAAATTAAAATGGATGAGTAAGTGTTCAGTCCTCGTGAGATCAATAACCCTAGATTCTTAGAGTTCTCTATACAATTACTTGATATGTGCACTTGCCTAATAAGTGCAGTATATACCCTACAAGAGCACTCATCAACACTTCGAAACACAAAGCAATTGAGCACAGCGATCCTACTAGTGAGCCATTGCACTTCCTTAGTAGTTCAACAGGCCTTTATGTTGCTAATGACTTCTATCTTATATGGATTAGCCTCGATGCCATTCTCTATCAACATATGAAGTTAAGGACCTTACCTGAAGCTACCATAAAGATGCACTTTTGGGGGTTAAGCTTCATTTAATATTTGTAGAGAGTGTTAAACGTCTTACATAAGTCCTTGATGTGGTTAGCTTTATCCTTACTCTTAACAATTATGTCATTTATATAGACCTTGACATTTTGTCCAAGTTATAGTGATGGTGGTTGTCACCAACCATTACAAGGCTCGAGGTTGAGTCAATGAGTTTGTCAATCTTGGGAAGAGGCATGTAGTCCTTTGTGCAAGCCTTATTAAGGTCAGTGTAGTCTACATACATGTACTACTTCCCATTAGACTTCTTAAATAGCATTGTATTGGTTAGCCAAGTTAGATAGTACTCTTCCCTTACAAATCCACTTCAAAGTAGCCTCACTCAATGGTAGCTTATCGCTTAGGTGAAAAGTGTCTCCTCTTTTATTTGACAAGTTGTACAATAGGGTCTATACAAAGGTGGTGTGTTGCTTCGGGGATATTGATGATGCTTGGCATCTTCTTAAGGGATGATGAGAAGATGTCGACATTATATTGAAGGAAAGTGACAAGTTAGTCCCTTTGGTCGGCATATCGTGACGTCCCTATCTATGTGGTCTACTTAAGGTTGCTCCTAAACTATATTACTTCAGTTTTCTTTATAGGCTCTCCTCATAAGCCTTGTATTTCCTCCATCCCTAACTCAATGTACATGATTTAGTCATAGGCGATGCCCTTAAGTTAAAGTGATCTTAACAGCTTTTGGTTGCCTCAAGCTAAGCCTACAAGAACTTTAACTTTAGGCACCATTGGCTAATGCACATGTTAAACTTATTTAAACTTGGTCTCCCCAATATAGTGTTATATAGGGACTAATGATCAACAACAACAAAATCTATCAATTGTAAGGTGATGTGCTTGTCATTGCTTAGTCGAACAAGGAGGGCGATGAGACCTTTAGCTGGCACTAACTTGTCATTGAAGCAGCAAGGCTATATTTGTAAGGTTATAGGGTCTCTTCTAACTAATCCTTCATCTATTCATAGGCGTGATAGAAGAGGATGGTTGCTAAGCTACTGTTGTTGATGAACGTATTGGAGACATTAAAATAGCCTATCTCTATTGAGGTCGACAGTATTGATGAGGAAATAGAAGAGCTAAAAGAGGACAGACAGACCAAACTATCCAAGGAAGAAATTATCTACAGTGATGAAGGCAACTTTATGCCAACCATTCTAGTGTTGAAGAGGACGATGAACGTTAATCCCATACCTAAAGACAAACAAAGGGAAAATCTCTTCCATATTGGACGTAAGGTGAATGAATCACTATACATGCCGATTGTTAATAGTAGTGGCTACACCAATGCAACCTCTGCATTTATGGTCTAGGAGTTAAAATTACCAAACATAACCCACCCGAAACCTTACAAGCTTCATTGGCTTAGTGATAAGGGAGCCCTACAAATGAACAAGTATGTATCTGTACCGATCTACACTGGAAAATATCGAGATGAAGTGCTTTATGATATATTACCTATAAGTGCGTCCCATATTCTACTTAGACAACCATGGATGTTTGATTGAGCAGTCATATATGACAGAAGGAGGAATATATATTCTGTAGAGCATGAAGGCAGGAGAATAAAATTGAGTCCTATGATTATTGAGTAGGTAAAGGTCATGCAATCCCAACTTAGCTAAACCTTGAAGAAAGAGGCTTTGGTGATGATCTAAGCCAAACTAAAAAAGGAGATAGAGCTCGAAGGACTGACCTATTTACTTATCCAAAGAATTCTAGAGATGAGACCCAAAGAGAAGGAGAAGTTGCCTACCAAGGTAAAAAGCTTACTAAAGGAATTTGCCGACCTGTTTCCAAAGGAACTGCCGAAAGGTCTGCCCCCAATCTGAGGTGTTGTGTATGCGATCAACCTATAGCTAGGAGCCATATTACTGAGTAAGCCAGCCTATAGGCTAAATCTTGAACAAGCCATCAAGCTATAGAAGCAAGTAAATGAGCTAATGAAGAAGGGTTATGTATACGAGTCCCTTAGCCCCTATGTCGTTCTAGCCTTGTTAATGCCAAAGAAGGATGGTTCTTAGAAGATGCATGTGGATAGTTGAGTAATCAATCAAATTACCATCAAGTGTAGATATCCCATACGCAAGCTTAATGACATGCTAGATGAATTAAGTGGAGTAAGAGTATTCTCTAAGATCAACCTTAAATTTAGATACCATCAGATTTGAATGCGTGAGGGTAATGAGTGGAAGACCGCATTCAAGATACGGCATTGTTTATATGAATGGCTTATAATGCCATTTGGATTATCCAATGCACTGAGCACATTTATGCACCTGATGAATCATGTGCTTCGAAAATTAATAGGAAGGTTTATCATAGTTTATTTTGATGACATTCTGGTGAATAGCCTCGACATAAAGATTCATCAAGAGCATCTCTAAAGAGTTTTTGCAAAACTACGAGCTAAACAGCTCTATGCTAATTTGAAGAAGTATGACTTTTTCCAATCTGATGTGATCTTCTTGGGGTTTGTTGTGAGTGGAGGTGGCATCCAAGTCGATGATGAGAAAATAAGAGCGGTCATAGAATGGCTTAAGCCGACTTATTCTACAAACATGAGAAGTTTCCATAGCTTAGCATCATTCTATTGTAGATTTATAAAGAATTTCAGTACAATTGCAACCCTACTTACCAAACTGTTAAAGAAGAGCATTAAACTCAGATGGGGAGAGAAAGAGAAGAGGAGTTTTGAGGAGGTGAAAGAGAGGTTAACTACGACTGTAAACCTCTAAATTTTTTTACCTAACATCTAAAGTAAACTCAAGTGTGTTAGATATTGCTAAGAGCGAATAAGACTAATTAAGATAAAATCCCTAAGATAATAACCGAAGATTCAATCGCATGAAAAACTTTTATACCCTAAATGTACTTAAACACTAAAGATTGTACCCAAAAGTGATAAAACCCTAAAATTATAACTTTAAGTATATAAAAGTACTAAGTCATTGTAATCTATTCTAAAACCCTAATTGCTAATATATCCTTAGTATCATACTAAATCATTATCAAATAACCAAGATAACTTTCAATTATTCATAAATGTATACAATACTAATTTAATTTACTATAAAACTAAGATATTGCATTATAGATCACATCCATCTTTTAATTATATAACTAGGTTAGTGTCAGATAAAGTTAAGTGTTTAGTTGCTGTTTATACTACATATAGCTGGTATTAGTAGTCAAAATAACATATTCCATGATAGTTACACTAAGTACTATACTAAATAATGTATATAGGATATAAATACCTAAAGGAATATCTCATTAACTATTTTTACTAATCATTTCAATAAACTCCACATGTCCTTTCATTTTCTTAATTTTTCTCCCAATTATCCTTAATTACCCCATTATGTACACAAAATTTTCATTTAATTTCAAAGGGTTGACTAAGTAAAATGTTGACCAAGTCAACATGTTAACTAAGTCAATATGGGTAATTTTCACTCTAGAATTCTCTACTCTTTCCTAAAGAATTCTTTCTTTTTTCGCATGTCTTTTTCTTCCCCTTATCCCCTCTTTGCCATCCAACATGGGAACATTGTAGACCCCACTTGTTTCTTCCATAAAAACACAAATTTAGATATAAACAAAACCTTTTCCCCTCCATTTCCAAACCGTGACCTCCCCTTTGCCTTTTCATCTTCAACCTTTTATCAATTTCAATTTCACAATTTCAACTACCACCATAAACTAATATATCATATATACTTACTTTCCTTTCCATATTATAAAGGAGAGAAATGTATGTTTTTATATGATCTCTTATCTTAATTAGTAATTAGTTGTATATGTTAGGTTAGTTTTGAAATTTACATGTAATATGTACTTATATGTTGTTGAAAATAAGAATCCTTATACCATGCTTAGAAGTGTAAAAATACTTAAGTATATAGGTAGAAATATATATATATATATATATATATAACAAGTGAGTATATGTGAAGTGTATATGTAAGGATTTTAGTGAAATATTTAGTATAAGTATAAGAATCTCTAGATAAGTGGAGAATGAACACATGTATATATGTTTAAGTATGTGTATACAAGGGTATTCTTGATATACATGTGTATGGATACCCTTATACATAAGTATCTTCTATGTACATAACCTAAAATGAGAAGTATACTAAGCATACATACATGTAACTTACTAAATAAGCCCATAAAGTACAAAAATATGAGTTTGGTGAAGCTTTCTTAAAAGGGTATACAAGGCATACGAAAATACATATAAAAATATGTATGTAACCGTATGTATATCGAGTATTTATACTAATATATGTATAAGTACACAAGTATACATACTAGTATATTAGAAGTTTAAGTATATACATAACATATGTATAAAGTACATAAATAAATAAGGATAAGTATACATATGTAATGGATGACATAAGCATAACAAAAATGATGACATAAGTATGACATAAGCGATAATATAAGCATATAAAATAATAAAATATAAGATGATATAATAAGATAACTTATATATATGTATACATGTACATATATGGGCCGAAATTATTGTAAGTCTCTAATATCCATCTCAAATTGAATTGTCCTTATTTAAACCGATAAATTAGTAATAACAATGTAAGATCATCTAAGTATAAGAATTTAATGACTAATTAAATCATTAAGTACTAAAATAACATATAAAACTCGACAATAAGAATATTTAAGCTTCAACAATTAAAATTTCAATAAATTTAATCCATATCGTAAAACACGGGTCTTAACGTCCAAAATGGATATCACCGTGTCAACATATATTCAAAAACAATGGAAAATGACTATAAGTTCGCAAATATCGGAAACAGAATGAAAAAATTACATACGATCAATGATATGGTTCAATTGGATAAAAATTGATAGTAATTTAAGTAGAATTAGATACTGGGAATCACTAGTTAATTCAATTACTTATGTCATCTCGTAATGATCAGGTGATCCTAATGAGGGTGTGGATCTTCCAATCGATTATTATGACTAGGGTGATTCGGTATGGCCGAATGAGTATTTACCCTATGATTCCATACTTGTATGTATTTGTAACTAGTGAACTTAAATGATTCTATTAATTGAATGTTGTGTGGGGTCGGGAAATGCTTATGTGTGTTATTATTTGTTGAGTTGTGAATTTACCTTAAATGTGGATAATACATTGTTTATTGCATGGTAGTATAGATAATGATTGTATGCATTAATGTTTGGTCACACTATAATTAGAACTAACTGTACTCGGATAATTAAATGAAATTGGAACATACATCAACATGCATTGCATAGACATTATTCCGACCGTCACATCATACGAAGGTAGGAAGAGGCCATATGAGGGTTGTTATTATAAGTATATTGGTTTAGTACGGTGTACTCATACAATATGACCTTACCTTAGCCTACGGGAATACTAAGCGTTGGTAGCGCCAACTGCCTAGCTAAGAGTCGAGTCTAGAGGCCTCCATTTAGGGGTAAGTGTGGACTACAAAGGCCCACTTATAGTTATACTTAGAACTTGGTTTTTATGAAAATAAAAGATTGTTTTATTCAAATACAAAATGTGGAGTTCCATACGAAAATAAGTTCTAGTATAATACTCAGATTTGATTGGTGTCGTATATACTCCAACCCTGACTTCAGAGGGCGTTAAACCTGTATTGCGTATAGTGACTAGTTAACTATACATATTGTTTGGCAAGCTGTTTGTTCATTCATTCATATGCTTGAATATAATGTATGTATAACTTGCTTATTGGTGTAGTTGAGGGTTTTACTCACTAAGTGTTAACTTACACCCTCTTAGGCTTTTGATGTAGGGCAACCTTTTTGTTGACACTAGCCATTAGATGCCAAAGGTTAGCACAGGACCTTAGGTATGAGTGGGCTATACAGAGCGTTAAGAGGACTTAGATGTGTAGACTTTTATATGTGTACTTTTCATTTTGATAGTGTAATAGATACAAATATACTAGATTACTATTTAATGTAATCTTTATAGTTTGAATTTTATATAAATATGTTTATGTGATGATATCCTGTTGATTTGTATGTTCTTGGGAAGCTAATGGTTGTAGAGTCTTATATATTATGTGAAGAGTTCATGATTAGAAGGGTAACCAATCAAGGGTTTTTTTTATAGTATACGACATTTACCACGATTAGACCATCCTCAGTTTGTGATAATGGCCCTCGTCTTAGCTTTATCGAGCTTTGACAAAGTGTTTGAAGTAGAGTGTGATGCATCCAGACTAAACATAGGTACTGTGTTGATATTAGAAGGCTGACCAATAGCTTACTTCAATGAGAAACTTCAAGGAGCTATACTTAACTATTTTGTCTATAATAAGGATATCTACTCTAATGGTATGGCAACACTATCTGCTACCTAAGGAATTTGTGATTTACACCTATCATGAATCCTTGAGGTATTTAATGAGCCAACCCAAGTTGTCTCGGAGGCAAGCCAAATGGGTTAAATTCATGGAGGGTTTTTCTTATGTTGTAAAATACAAGAATGAAAGGAACAATGTAATAGTCAATGCCCTATTGAAACAACACCTTCTTGATCGAGCGATTAACAAGGCTACTTGGTTTTTCAACCATAAAGAATTTATATGTTGAGGATCTACACTTTGGTCCTATTTATGCCTAATGTGAGGAAGGACGGACATTGGACAACTATCATAGGAAAGATGGATGCTTATTCAAGAAGAAGAGACTATGTATCCCAACCTATTCCACAAGAAAACTGCTAATGCGTAAGGTACATGGAGGAGGATTGATAGGATACTTTAGCCAGCACCAAACCTATGAAGTACTATCTATGAGATTCTTTTGGCCGAAAATGATGAGAAACGTGCAGTCTATGTTGGAGAAGTATGCGACCTGCCGAAAGGCAAAGAACCAAGTTGAGCAAGGACATTATCTACCCTTACCCGTCCCAACCAAATCGTAGTTTGAGCTAAGTATAGACTTCATGTTAGGATTGTTGAGGACGTCCCAAGGGAAGGACTCCATCATAGTAGTTGTAGATCGATTTAGCAAGATCATACATTCCATGCCCTATTCTAAAAATTAACAACACATCGGCTATCTCTTCCCCTTTCTTATAGGAAGTAATCAAACTTCACGAAGTTCCTAAAACCATTGTTTTGAACAAAGACCCAAAGTTCATGAGCTACTTTTAAAGGATACTATGGAGGTGCATAGAAACTAAGTTATTGTACTGCACATCCTACCATCCACAAATCGATAAACAAATCGAGGTTATCAACAGAACCGTAGGAACTTTGGTATGGGTTGCTGTTAAACAAAACACTACCGACTAGGATTTGCGTCTACCAATCATTAAGTTCACTTACAATAGGACTACCCATAATGTAACAAGCATGTCTCCATTTGAGGTCGCCTATAGGTTTAACCCCGAGCTCCTGATAGACCAAACACCCCAACCAAAGTTTGATGATGATTGGCCAGCCATTGAAAGAGTTGAGGCCATCAAAGCCATGCACCAGAAGGTTATAGAGTAATTGAGCCGAGCTAATACTAAACTCGAGAAGCGAAGCTGAGGATAGAGGAAGAGAGAATTTCAACCAAGTGATTTGGTTTAGATACATCTCAGTAAGAAGCGATTCCTAAACTTGAGAAAGAGCAAGTTGTCTCCTAGAGCCGACAAATCTTTCAAAGTGCTTAAAAAGATCAATCCTAATGCCTATAAGATTGAATTACTTGAAGGATATGGAGTCTTAGACTCCTTCAACATGTCGATCTCCAACCTTACACTCCCATGGACTGGCAACCTAGAGCTAAACCAGATTTGATCCTAAATCTCAAACAACTAGGAGGGAATGATAAGGATCAAGGATTGATCATGCGCTCTCAAGCCCAAGGGCTTTCTCAGATGGTTCACCGAGCTGTCCAAGGTAAGTTAAGCGCTAAGGAGCAGTATTTACGTGTAAACCCTACTTTTAGTAGGCCTATAATTTGATTGAGAGTACATTCCGAACATTCCTAAGGATCAATTAAACTAAGAACTTAAGTTTATATTTAGAAACAAATTAAATTTTTTCAATTCAAAAACCAATTATTGATAAAACTTAAGCTTGAAGAACTGCGAGCTCTAAAGTCACTTAAGACCCTAAATCCTAAAACAATTAAGGAATTTTGACCCTAAGTGACTAATCAATAATTTAATTTGAATAATTTCATTCAACTTTAGAAATTTTCACAATTTTATAAAAATCAAATCATAAATTACAAAACAATGTAAGATAAAAACCCTAAAATAATTTCCTATAAAACCATGCTCTTATCTTTATGTCTAAGCCTTACATATAACTAAGTAAACCAACTAATCACCTTAGATGACTTATCAATTGAAATTTTATCAATTGAAATTTGGAATCATTTATCAATTGATAACTTATCAAAATCTAGTGATAAGACATTTTCCTTATCACCCCTTCACTTATACTACATATGGATAATTTTTCACAAGATTTCACATGCTTAACTTCATTAAATAAGATAAGACAATTCCATGACCCCAAAGGACACTAAATGGCCAGTTTGAACAAGAAGAAGAGGGGGACCATGCTCTTGTCTTTCAACCATCAATCACTTTCTCTTACACACCACTATTCACTCCTTAATGCTTACATCATCAATAGTTGCAATTATTGACTTTTGTGTAAGCTACAAGACAACAATTTCAAAACATCTTAAACACCCATTTTCCCTCATTCCCAACTGGCCACTCTTTCCCTTATTTCTCTCACTTTCAATTTCATTTTCACTTCCTCTTTCTCTCACTTGAAACAAACATAAAAGAAGAAATAACCTTACCCTACAAAATCCTATATTTAGCTGCCACTTCTAAGTCCTACTCATGACACTTCCATTTCCTTTTCTTGTGTCATTTTCTTCAACATCTAAGCTCTTTTAAAATCATTAGAACCTTCCACAAACCCCACTATAAAGGATCAAACAACTCGGGTTTCCAAAAAAGGTACAAAAGGAGGAAGCAAAGTTAAGAGCTTAAGTAGAACCTTTGTGCACAACCACCATATTTTACTTTAAGGACGAGTAAATGTTTCTTGTGATTAGTGGGTTAGTGTTCATGTTAAGAGACTTTGATTTCTTGAAGATATGAGTATGATTATAAGTTGTTATAACATCAAAGACCATCCTAAGAAACAAACTCATGAAACCCTTATATGAAGTTGAAATATGAGCATGTAAAGTTGGTGTTTTATAAAGATACTTATTTAATACTTTGAATGGAAGATTTTAAGTTGAGAAAATCTTGAAACAAGAACTTGAATGGAAGATGAGCATGCTAGACATGAGGATTCAAAGGTCATTTGGATGTTGATTTTATTTCCATTAAGCTAAATATACTCAAATCTAGACTTAAGTTAAGAAAAAACTCATCACATGGAGTTTTATGAAGAAACTAACTTTGTATGACATGAGCTATGATATGGAAGTTGCAATAAGTGTAAGATCTTCTATTTCTTTGTGTAAAGCATGAGTTAAAGAATCATCCCACAGAAGAAAAGTTAAGTTAAGAGTTGGATACAAGTAGTGTGCATGATCTAATACCTAAACTTAAAAAAATGATGAAACAAATTGAAAAACTAAGTAAGAACCCTTTAGATTCATCACGACCAGATCTGGAACATAAGTAAAAAACACTTAAAAATATGATAAAAGTAATTGAACAAAGTGAAAAGATCAACTAAAGCAAGTATAGCAAATATACAAAGCCTAAAACTCTCAAAACAAGCCTAGAACTCTAAGTTAGGCCTTCATTAAAATTCTAGCTAGCACTTTAAAATATTAAGAAAGGGTGTTTTGAAGCCCACAAGAAATCCACCTAAGACTTCATAAGCCCAACAAAGTCACTAACTTTAGTTTGAACAAAAAACAAGCCCATTTAACAACTTAAGCCCACTAAAAAGCCCATGAAGTGGTTGTTAGCCTTAGGAGTATAAATCAAAGTTGTAAATTTGATCTCAAGGAGTACTTTGAGCTTAGGATAAAATCTTAAGACCAAGCCCAAAGGATTTCTCAAGTTATCAAAAAAACCCATTTACCAAACAAGGCTCAAAAGCACTCCAAAACATGAGGATCACTACCGTTCTGGCCCATGGACAGACTTGCATGCCTCATTTGGAAAATCTAATCTCACCACGTTAAAGTACACTTGAAAATGATGAAGATTGACTATAAGATCATAAAAATCGTATTTAAAACGAAAAAGTTATACGCGATTGAACTTTTAAGTAAAAACCGGGAAAATATGCAAAAACTAGTCAAGAGTATAACTTAAGAGATTTTAGCTTAGTATCCTAAGTTTATATCAATTCCTTATAGTATTATGATTTCGATGATCAGGGGACACCGTGTACGAAGACAATTTGCCCCCAGATTACTTTGACTAACCGCATAGCAGGGTGAGTAAATTCCTGATGACTTTTTACTTAATTTTGCTTGTAAAATAGATGCACCTAAACATATATATATAAATTTGGATGCTTATGGGATATGGGAAATGCATGTGTATGAATTTGTGGATAAATGCGATGGCTTGTTAATTATATATAATAATGGGAATTGTTTTTACTAATTTATACATGCAAATTGTATGAAATAAAATTATCTGATTACCTTAAAAATCGAGTTAATCACTTATATGATTAAGAAATTAAAATGAATCATGCATTCTCCATATTGCATATGGATAACACTAACTGCCGCTTCACGCAAAAGATGGGAAGGGACTCATAAGAGGACGAGCCTCCTATAGAATTAAGCACTAGCCATGTCATCATATATATTAAGTCTCTATCCTAAGCTGATGGACTTACTAGGCGCTGGGAGACGCTAACCGTCGGCAAGGAGCCAGGTCTTGTGGCTTTTGCTTAAGGAGTATGTTTGTGGATTGTAGAGGCTACCACACCGCTAGACTTGGGATTTTAAAAATATGATTTGTTATTCAGTAAAGAAAGTATATACATATACATATACATATATATATAGTTTTATTTTAGCTTAAGCACAATAGTACAAATGAAATAAAACCCAAGGTCTAAAACCTAGATTTTGGTTTGGGTCGGTTAATTATCTCCAAACCCCGACCATAGGGGGCGTAATTCTAAGTCGTATGCAATTCCTAGGTTATTGCATGCGTTGTTTGGCATACTGATTGTTCATACATTCATATGATTATGTATCTAATAAATTTCTGCCATGTGGTACTAATGAAGGTATTTATCTCACTAAGCTTAAGCTTACACCCCGATAGATTTTTGTTGTTGCAAGAAAACCTCTTCGCTAATCCGGGCCGAAGCATGCTCGTAGTAAGTCTCTTATAGGGACAGGTTGGAGCGATCAAAGAGCAAAGAGGACATTTTGTAATAGATTTGTAGATATCTAGTTACTTTTATATTTTTGTTCATAACATAGATTAAATGAACTGCATTCATTTGTAATATTCTTTTAGTATGGGTCTCACGAGCCTATACGATTAGTTAATTTATATCATAAAAGTAATTTTAGTTAAATTGCTCTATATTACTTGTCTATGGGCCTAGTGGTAACGTATAGTGAAAGAAGCCTTGTGTATCGTATGAAAGGCCCATGATCAGCAATGGGGTTAATAGTAGACCTTTATACAGTACACGATGACCTACCACGACAACGATATTGTTGAGTTGTGATATTACCCCAGTTTTATCTATCAAGCTACTTTTCTCTCCATACCATCCAAGAAGCTGCCGATGTGATAAGCCAACATGTGAAGCCGACCCCTTCGCAACACTCCAGTCCAAGCACTAAATTAGGAAAATAGCCATCTCTACAGTACCGAGGCTGAGCTAACAATTGTCAGGAGCCGATCACCCAAGGCCAACTCAAATGTGAGTCGTCCCTAAGCTAACCCTTATCCAACCTTAGCAATCAAAGCTACTAAACTACCAATGTTGACCATACCTAATCAAGGTCCACCCCTAGTCGACTTGCAATGTTATTGGGACCATAGACTGAGCAAAACACACGTACCCTATCCTTTCTGACATCTATATTGTCCTTTTCGATAGATGATATTCTTTTGTACGAATAGTTGCTTTCTTTGTAAATTATTCTCCTTTCGTTTAGCAAGTAGGAATCCACTTCTATAATTTTCTATAATTTAAGACTTACCCTAACTGGATACTATAAATACTCATATAATGTAATAACTACATCATCATATAGAGAATATATTGAACTTTTACTCCCTCTCAAGTTAAGTGTCCTTCTACTTACTCTTGAGCTACTTTTATCTAGCCCATTGAGTGTGGACTAGTGACAGTGATTTCCAGCCATACTTGTACATCATATCAAGTGTAACCCAAGCCCACGTAAGGTATTGGTGTGTCATATCCATCGTTGGTATATAGGAACCCCTACTCATCCTCGACTGCCATTTACTTTTTGAGCCATCTCAAGGCCCAAACCTACCCTTTTGGTTATGTGTGATATTAGGCCAGTATATTCATCTATGGAATCCATATCACTAGCTCAGCTCTAGTAGCTACCCCTAAACTGATGGTCAGATTGAAGTGGTGAACAGGACGTTAGACACCTTACTTTGATCTGTTGTAGGGAAGAATTTGAGAGATTAAGACTTGTGCTTACCTGTTGTGGAGTTCACTTACAATTGAACCATCCACAACACTACTAGGAAAACTCCTTTTGAGGTCATCCATGGCCTCAACCCTACTATCCCTCTAGATATTATTGTTACTCCTATAGCTATCAAAGAGAGCCAATCTAGAGTTGACAAAGCCGAAGGATTACAAGAGCTACATTGATTTGTGGCAAAAAAGATTGCTAAGTTTAATGAAAGGCAGCAATAGATACATAACTATAGCTACTTAATTATTTCTTCCAAACTAGGCAACCTAGTATAGATCCACCTTAGCCGAGATAGATTTCCGCACCTAAGATAGAGTAATCTATCTCCACAAGCTGATGGTCCATTTAAAGTCCTAAAGAAGATCAATTACAATGCCTACCAAATCGAGCTACCCAAAAACTATGGTGTTTCCTCTACCTTCAATGTATCCAACCTAATCCCACACCAACTAGATGAAGTCCCAACAGAAGCTAGAGAAGAGTAACCCCAAGGAGCCCCTTCAAATTTGAAGACAAATCCTACTAACCCTTAGGCAAATGATAAGAATCAACTCCTCGAATCTTTCACATGAAGCCAAGCTAGAAGGTTGCAAAGACTGACTTAATGAATACTAGCTCGAGAACCCTTATCAGACGAGGATTACTTTATTAATCTTGGATTTCTACACTTTTGCTGACCTAAGTGTTGAACCCTAGTAGAGATTAACAAAGCTACCAAGCTTTCAAGCACTAAGCATCTAACTGAGCTAAGCCACTAAGTTGCCTGACTTGAAGAGGCTCTAGATAACTATGAACGTCACAGCTCCGACTTGACCTAAATCAGGACTACTTAATTCCCAGATCTTCTACTAACCTTACTAACCTTCAGTTGAACCAATCGCACCGTAAACCTCTAGTCACCATCTAACATGTGTCTTATAATATAACATTCCAGAAGAATTCATTTCTTTCCCGTATAGAATATCAATTTTCATTTTTATCTATTTTAATATGTTTTAAGAATATTTTATGCATTATCCATTTTGTCTTTTTTTTCATTTATTGTAACCCTAGTTAAGGTCATATAATACCTAACTTCTTTTGTACGCAAATGTCATACTATTGTTATTGAATTATAGAATTTCCCTTTTAGAGTAACCTATACATTCTCTATTATCCTTAGCTTTTATCTAGCTCATTTAATAAGAGTTAATAATGAGTGACCCTAGTTCGACATTCATGTATCATATCAAGTGTTTGGATTAAGCCAAGTAGGATTAGTTAGTGTGTCATATACAGATAATATCTATTTGGATTTGATAAACCCTTCTTTTGTTTTCTTTTTGTTCTTGTTAATTGTGGTGCTCTTCCATATGTATGACCTTGGAGACGCATCAAGTGTTGCCCAACTCTAATTAGAGCCGACCTCATTTACTAAGCTAATCCTATATTACTACTATTCAATCTACTTTTTTGTCGATTGAAGCACAGAAGATGTTGAGCTACTTGAAGCATTACAACCTTACTCTTTGACCTATTCCTAAGATCTTTCCCTTTATAGAATGAACGGCTATTAAAAGGATACTTTCGAGCTACCACTAGAGAAATCCTCCAAGCAGACTAAGGTATCCAAAGTTGCTGATCTTATCCTTGCACAATCCAATTAGTTATGCATCAAACTACTAACCTCTACTGCAATGGTACATATCCAACCATAAAGGATGTAAACCCCTAAATCTTTCGACCTAACATCTGAAGTAGACTCAAGTGTGTTAGATATTTCTAAGAGTTAACAAGGCTAATGAAAGTGAAAACCCTAAAATAACTAATTTATCACGTATAAAATTTTTATACCATAAACGTATGTAAACACTAAAAATTTTATCCGAAAGTAATAAAAACCATAAAACTATAACTTTAAGGATATAAAAGTACTAATTTATCATAATTTACTATAAAACCCTAATTGATAATATATCCTTAGTATTTTGCCAAATCATTAGTAAAAGACCGAAAATAACTTTCAATGATTCATAAATACATATAATACTAAAGTAATCTTTTAGGAACTAGGATATTACATTATAGATCACATCCATCTTCCAATTATATAATTACGTTAATATTATATAGAGTTAAGAGTTTAGTTGATGATTATATTATATATAGTAAGTATTAGTGTCCTAAATGACATTTTTCATAATAGTTACATCAAGTAACCTACCAAATGATGTATATAGGATATAAACGCCTAAAGGAAGATCTCATTACCTATTCTTACTAATCATTTCGATAAACCCCATATTTCCTTCTATTTCCTTAATTTTCTTCCCAATTTCCCCTAATTACTTCATTATATACACTTAGATTATATGTAAACTTAAGGAGTTAACTAAGTCAAAATGTTAAAAAGTGAACAAATATGTTATTGTTATCTAGAGATTTCTTTTCTTTTCCTTAACTTTCCACAAAAAATTTTCTTTCCAAATTTCACCCTCCTTATGCCATCCACTTCCCTCCCTACTTAGAACCCACTTGTCTTCATCTTTTTAAACACAAAAACAACACAAAACAAAATCCTTTTCTCCCTCACCAAATCGTAATTACCCTTACTCCCTTATTCCCACACTTTCTCAACTTCACTTTCACAATTCCTACTACCATAAACCAAGATGAAAAAGGTATGTTATTATGTAATTTCTTATCTTACTTAGTAGTTAGGTGTATAGGATAAGTTAGTGTAGAAACTTGGAGTAATATGTACATATATGTTGTGAAGGTAGAAAGTTCCATATTTATGCTTAAAAGTGTAGGAAATCCTTAGTTAAATGGAAGAAGAACACATATACATATGCTTAAGCATATGTATACAAGAATACACTTGATGAATACATATATGAATACTCTTATACATAAGTAACTTTTATGTACATAACCAAAAAGGAAAAGTATACTAACTATACATACATATACTTTACTAAATAAGCTCTTAAAATGCAAAAATATGAAATTTGTGAAGTTTTCTTAAGAGGGTATACTAGACATACGAAAATACATATGTAACCGTATGTATATATGGGTATATGTACTAGTATACGTATAAGTACACAAATATACATACTAGTATATTAAAAGTATAAGTATATGCATAACATATGTATAAAGTACATAAATACATAAGGCTAAGTATACATATGTAATAGATGACATAAGCATGACATAAATAATGACATAAGCCATGACATAAGCATACAAAATAATAAAATATACAACGATATAATAAGATAATATATATATATGTATACATGTACATATATATATATGTATACATGGCCGAAATTATTATAAGCCCCTAATACCCATCTTAAATTGAATTAGTCTCAATTAAGTACATAAATTAGTAAAGACAATGTAAAATCATCTCAGTATAAAAATTTAATGGCTAATTAAATCATTAACTACTAAAATAAGATATAAAATTAGCTAATAAGAATATTTAGGCTTCAATAGTTAAAATTCCAATAAATTTAGCCCATATCGTAAAACACAGGTTTTAACATCCAAAATAGACATCACTGTGTAAACGTACATCCGAAAATGATGAAAAATGACTATAAGTTCGTAAATATTGGAAATAGAATTAAAAAGTTACATACGATTAGCAATAAAGTCTAATCGAATAAAAACTTATAGTAATCTAAGTAAAATTAGGTAGATAGATATTTAGAACCATTAGGTAATTCAATTACTTATTATCCCTATTATATCGTAATGATCAGGTAATCCCAACGCGAGCGAAGATCTTTCGACTAATTATTACGACTAGAGTGAGTCGTCATGACTGAGTGAGTATTTACCCTATGACTCCATGCTTGTATGTGATTGTAGATAGTAAACTTAAATGATATTGTTAATTGATTGGTATGTAAGGTTAGAAAATGCTTATGTATATTATTATGTACTGAATTGTGAATTTACCTTAAGTACGAATAATAATTTGTTTGTTGCATGGTAGTATAGATAATGATTGTGTATGCAATTAGATGGTTACATCATAATTGGACTTACCTATACTCGGCTCATAAGAAGTAATCGGTACATGCATCAGCATGCATTGCATAGACATAATTCTAATCATCACATCATACAGAGATTTTTAAGAGAGGTCATTCGAAGGTTATTATTATAAATTTATTGATTCTATACAATACACTTGTACAAAATGACCTTAACTTAGCTCGTAGGAATACTAGGCGTTAGAGGCACCAATCGCCTAACTAAGTGTTGAGTCTAGAGACTTCCGTTTAGGAGTGAGTGTGGATTGCAGGGGGCCTACTCACGATTATACTAGAACTTGATTTTTATGAAAATAAAGGACTTGTTTAATTTAAATACAAAACGTAGAGTTCCATAGTAAAGTAAGTTCTAGTATAATACCCGGATTTGACTGGTGCTATGTATACTCCAACCCTGACTTCAAAGGGCGTTAAATCTGAGTTGCATAAACTGACCAGTTAATTATTCATATTGTTTGGCATTTTATTTGTTCATTTATTCATATGCATAAATATAATATATTTATAACTTGCTTGTGGTATGGCTGAGGGTTTTGCTCACTAAGTTTAAGCCTAAGCTTACACCCCTTTAGACCTTTGCTAGAGGATGGCTTATTCGTTGATGCTAACCAGGAGATGCTAGAGGTTAACTTAGAGGCCTAGGCATGTGTAAGTCATTCAATGTGTTGAGAGAACTAATTATGTAGACTTTTACTTATGTGCTTCTTATTTTGTCAGTAATATAGACATAGATGTACTAATTTACTATTTACTGTAAACTTTGTAGTTTAAATTCTATATAAATATGTTATGTGATGATATTATTTCAATTTGTATGTTTTTGGGAAACTAATATGTTGTAGAGCCTTGTATATTGTATGAAGAGTTCTTGATTGAAAGGGTAACCAATCAGGGGTTCTTCATATAGTATATGGTATCTACCATGACTAGACCACCCTCAGTTTGTAACATTGCCTGACAAAGAATATTCTCTTATAGAAGGATTACAAATTTGTTGTCACGCCCCAAAAAGGTGGAGTTGTAACAATCTCTCCATGTGAGTCATCCTAAGATAAAAACCGTTTTTACAGCTACTATCTTAAACATAGTTGACACTAAGCATATTCGACTCTACCCCTTTAAAGCATCCAATTCAATACCTATTTATTATAAACCTATAGAGTAATCCTTTGAAATAAACTTATAATTTAACTTTATAAAGAGTAATAGTAAATCCCACAGGTACCTATCATTTCATATACAAACTATAATACTAAAAACTATTAAGTCTCTTAAGGAATCTTATGTAGTTTTCCTACCTCACTCCCTATCCCAGTTTGCTAGTGCTCTAGTTTTGGGTATGTACTTGTAATCCATTCAAAACCTGTAAAACAAACTATAGGGGAATGAGCAACAACTTGCTCAGTAAGTAAGGAGGAGATAGAAGGATGCATTTAACACAACACAAGCAAAGTTTTCAACTAAGTTGGTTAGATGCAACATGTGTACAAGCAAATGCCATCACACAATGTTATCTAGTCCATTGTGAGATCAGAGAAATTGCACCTACTTTAATCTAAGTTGAGGAGCTTGACATCGTGCACTCACGAATAAAAACCAAACCTGAGCTTGTACAATGAAGAATACTCTCCTCCTATGACCACCTTCAAACCATGGCCCCTAACGTTGCTACGACCTCCTCTCCTATCACATAGTTTGGCTAAGGGTAGGGAAAGGACCATTTCAATTATCTTCATCTATGGAAGTCCGTGTTTGGCCCAAGAATCTTAACTATTACCCTTAATAGGTTGCGATGCACATTAAGTTAGGTGTTAAACCGAGTTTGAGTTAATTCATTTTTAGGGTGATCAACCATGCTCAAACAATTTAAGCAAAATATTCATGGAATAACCCTAAGATGGAGCTCAACTCCCATTACAATAAATCGAATCTCAAACACAAGTGTTGTATACACATAGTAGTTAACTACAATCACAAGTAGACGCATACCAAAGTCTCTAGGTATTCTAAAATAATACCCCAAAATGTTATGAAGCATTGATCTCACTTACTTGTCCTGATGCTTACTGCGGAAGACTCATATCATCAATACCTTGTTCATTGGGAGGCCTTATATATGTACAAAGTCCAGATTAAGTTTTTATAAGAGTTATGAAAACGTTAGGGTTCTATATATTTGTATTCCACTAATCAGTTATATATATAAATATATATATTCAAAGTATATTTATTTTCCTTATATAATGAAATATAATTTTATTATATAAGTAAAGTTATTAAGTATCGATAATATATGCAGTTACACTATTACATATAATATATTGTTTCAATCGTATTGAAACGTACTTTAATTAGTTAAATTACATTTCAATTATGGTAAGATTATCGTAGTTCATAAATTCTCGTAATAGTATAGGGATATAGGTGATATTACCTAGAATTATTCAATTTTAATAAAAGTATTGTCATTAGATTCGTACATAGCTAACAATATATATTATAGTTTCCATTTCAAAAGATAACTTCTAAAGGATATTTTGAGTTTCTGATGAACCCAAATGTACCTACAATAATTATTATTATATTATATTGATTTTATGTAATTGGACTATATTTTATATAATTGCTAATATAACTTAATAATATAAGTATTATCTAATATTAATATGTATGTAACATACCCCAATCGTAAAACTATCATTAAATATATTAAAATTTCGCTTTTATCAAATCTGACCAACATGTATAAATATAGTTTTTATTTCAATATTTATCACATTTTTGTATATTATTACTAAAAACAAGCCCCGGTTTATAATTTAAGCTATTTTACTACGTAAATTCATAATAAATAACTCGGATCATCAAATAATTCCTTGAAAATTTCTATAGACTCCTAAAAATATGGAGAATTCAGTCATCATATGGCTCCACGCTATTAAGTTCATCGCCTAAATACTCTTAATTACAATTTTACCCATAAATTGTATTTAATTAACTAAATATTATCCTTTTAATTTATCTTAACATCCTTATAAATCATTAAAAGTCAGTATATACCATTTTCATCAATTAGTTAAATAAAACCTATTCATTTTACATTTTCACCCTAATTCTAGCTATTTTTAAGGTTAAAAATTACATTAAACACTAAAAATACTTAAATTAAAAATCTAGCTGCATAGCAATTAAGTATATATCATATGTATTCTACACAAAAATTTTGAGCTAAAAACTATATCATTTAGTATATTTATTTTAAAAGTTGAAATTCGAATGAATAGTAGCATTTCTTAAGCAAATATATAAAATACCCATAATTTTGAAAAAATAAAATTATAACATGAAAGTATACCTAAAATAACCTAAGGAAATTTTTTTTTCATAATTTTCCCATTTCATTTAACATTTTTTATAATTTATCAAAAAAAATAGGGTAGATCTTTGACCTACTATTCATTAGTGATGAGGCGATCGGTGGTTGAAGGGGGTATGTTAGCCGGAGATAGTGCTAAGTGCTCTATCAATGGCTAAACGGTCGTAACAACAGATCAACAGTAGGTTAGGGAACTAAGTTAAGGTATAATTTGCTATGTTTTTTTCTAATTTTTTGCCTAATTTTTCTAATTTTTTTTTTGAATTTTTCTTCAATGCTCCTAGTTGCTAAAGCGTGAAATCTAAACTTAGGGACTCTATTTATAAAGATTAGAGGTGGTTGAATTTTTTTTTAATCATTAATAAATTTTATTTAATTTATAAGTGTCAAATTTATAGGATGAGGTGTTAAATTTTTATTAAACTATTTTTGATGCAATTGCTTATCCTTTTTAAGCTACCCCACATTTAATCCAATAATATTTTGGGTTGATTCTTATATTTTTTTTATAATTTTTTGATGATATTTTAAGGTATTTTGGTAATTTATGTTAATATTTAATGATTTTGATAATATGCGTGTATGTATCCTATATATATCATACATGTAATAAGTAATTATATACATGTTATCATGTTTCTAGAATGTCTTGTATTTTTAATATTTTTTTTCTATTTAATTTTGCAAATTTAATGGTTATCATACATAATTATATAATTTCAAGTTAATTTACAAGTATATTTATTATATATACTAGGTATACTTATAAAAAAATATGTATACTCATATAGTATATTATGTTATATTATTTTCTTTTATAGCCTAATTAACTTATCTGTAAATCCCCATTGTATTATGAGCTCGATTTTAGGGGTTTCGATTATTTTTATACTATATTAAATAATCAAACTTCTAAGACTAGAATTATGATTTTTGGTTATTATTTTTTAAATATAACTTCACTAGGTTACTTTAACTAACTTTCTATTATAATCGTAAAATTTAAGCTTAATTGGATAAATTTTTTCGAGAGGCCTTAAATCTGAGTACGGTTATCTTAAATGCAATTTTAGGGCTCATATAATGTGAATCCTCGCTATTTGATTGTATTCTTGATATCTTATTATATTTTTTACTTCCAAATATACAGGAATTCCTCAATTAGGGTTATTATGTTTCTCTTAAGTTTCTAACCTAATCAGTTTATTTTCCTAATGCTCTAAATCAATTATCAACCCTAACTGTATAAAGATAAGGTTTTGTTTTAATACTTAGATGTTCATGTCCTAACTACTAATTTTTAAGATATCACATTTGTCTTTCTACTTTTGCAACAATGGTTTTACAATGTTTTACCCTTTCTAATAAATTCCATGTATTATGTAACCCTAAGGATTTTTGGGTATAAATACCCTTTTATGGCATTTGATGTAATTAGAATCTTCCTATTTTTGTTAATGAAAAACCTAATTTTCCATCTCCCTCATGAGAACCCTATACCCTATAGCTCATAACAACCCTTAAGTAAGGTTATGCTAGTGAGCAACCTATTATTGCAAACCAATGAGGTATTAGTTCTTAAGTGCTTGAGTGGTGAGTCATTGATTTGTGTTGGTAACCTATATTTCATATGGTTACCTATGCATATGTTGTGATAACTTACCTGTCTTACTTGAAAGTGATATTAATGGTACCTTACTAATCTAGTTGTGGCTTATTCCCCTACAATTTTTCCATTTATAAGGAGGCTAAGGATGGGATTAGGGTAAGAGATGAAGAAAATTTATTTAATTTCTACTTAAAAGATATTGTACTTTTTGTAAGACTTATGTATTAGATCTCTTATTACTTCTTGATCTTATGGATTGTTAAATTATTAAATCCGTTATGTACTGCCCATTAAAAAGTTACACTTCCATTGAATATCTTATGTAAATGAGAACACCTTACATTTTGTATGGTAGTTATTGAATAATTGATGGAATTATTCTCTAACTCTTGTATAGCACATAGTAAGCTATCATAAACTGAGAACATAGCTAAGAATTTATTCATAACCATTATGGTCTGCTACATAGTCTGCATCTAGTATGACTTCAAGAGGACCTTTTAAGCTGAATCGTCTTCGTTAGTATTCTCTGGAGGTAAATCTACCAAGCATAACATGATTAGAGGATTACTCACCTCCTTCTTAAAAAGTGTCCCCCATTAGTAGTAAGATAGCTGATTGGTTGAACTAAGAGAATGGCACCTTCTTATATAGTAAAAATAAGGCTTAACAAAGCCATATCTTGTTGCACTTCAACAATGGTAGCCAACCCTCGCACGAGCTAAGAGAACATAGCCTCGAGTTAATTGATGACCTTAGTGGTCTCTTATATAGTCTGCATCCTATGTGTAACTTTAGGAAGACCTCAGGTGCTGAATTATATTAACTAATATTCTCAAGTGATGGAGTAACATCTGCTCAACGACTTCAACCTTAGGCCCCCATTCTTAGTAGGAAGTATCGAATGGGTCAATCTTATTCTTCTTAGGAAATGACATATCCCTGTTATTACCTTACTATGATCTTTAATAGAGTTACCAAAATGTAGATGCTAGGTCTAACTAGAGTTGTTACATGAATTACATGTCACACATGGATTTAGACAAGTGATAAGAGAATGATATTTGATGAGATGACTAGGAGAGAATGGGGTAGGAAAGAGAAACATAAAATCTTGGAGTCTCAAATACACAAGAGAGTCTTAAGGAATCTTAGGCATCAACCTTGTAACTTGTGTGAGTGAGATTGATCTTTTGCTTAGATTGCTTGTCTTAATCTTAAAGAGTGAGTTTTTACAATGAAATATTGTTTCTCTAATATCTATCAAAAGTTTCAAATAAGAAGGAATGACTAAATATTTATAAGTTTTTGTATGTAATAGCATTCGATGGATCATCTTAGTGACCAACGAATGAAACAAATTTTATTCATTTGATAATTACCCTAAATGAGCTTATTAATAGACTTAAAACCAATAGCCTTCCTCATAAGTATACTAGTTTGCTAAAGAAAAGTTGGAGGTTGATGGACTAATTCAATAATCTCTCTTCTAAGCCTACAAAACCACTGAACATCCTAGTATAGATTCATCTCCTTAAACTTTACCACCTAGCTCAAGAAGTATAGTCTAAATAAATGATGAGCTTAGCCCAATATTTAAGCGACAATTTTAAGCCCTCTACATAGTTATACTGTGAATATATTACGTCATATTAAATACATTATGTAGTGTTTCCTCTTGTGGTAATAGCCCACGTTAAATACTATTTAATATATATCTATATTATTTAAGTTAGAAGATCCTTAAATAATTATCATTTTCAAAAATTATTATTTAGTCCTTAATCTCATAATATATAATAATAAAACTAATTTTTATATCAATTACCAATTAATTTAATGAAAATATATTTGCCAATTACTTTATGTATATATTTTTTTTCAATAATTTTTTTTCTCCACATCATTTTTTTTCTTCTGTATTAACCGTATTATATATATTTTCTCCACATATTTATCTACCTCTACTTTTTCATTTATATCATAACTTTTCTTTCTCAAAAGTTAAAACTGTCTCCTTTACGTGATAAAAAATATCACTATAGTTAGTTAAATGAAATTTATTATAATTTTATTTATTACACTAATAAATTTATTTTATGATACACGTTACACCACTATGCATCTGTTAGTATATATTATATTTATATTTATATTTTTTCCTTTTAAATCACTTTCGTACAGTTATACGATTTACATAATGGGCTACAAAGTTTAATGGGCTACAAAGTTTCATGCGGTTGGATCGGAACTTAGAAGTTTGGGAGCTGCTAGTCAGATATCGCTTGGGCGTTTTGATTTACGGAAATACCCCTGCAATCACGCGACAGGCATGCCTCCCACTTTTACTACTCATCATCGTCACTGCACTCCGAATCGGCATACCGCCAATCGCTATTTCCAGTTTATCCCCTCCAAAAATCAGAACAAAACAATCATTCTCCTCTTCACTCTCACTCTTTCTCCTTCTCTTTCTCTCTCTTTCTCTCCCTCGCCAATATTACCGTTTACTTACCTTACAATGACTGCAATTCAGGCCTTCCTTCCACCGTGCCCTTCGCTTCCTTCACGCCCCTCCTCAACAGCTCCTCAAATTCCGTCGTCTTTCCTTACCAGATTCCAACACCTCCCCCAGAGAGCCTCTTCCTGTCGCCGGAAGTCTCCGTCTGTGGTAATGATTCAGCAGGCAGTTCAAGGAGCCCCTGCGACATACGCTAAGGAGATGGAGAGGCTATCAGCCAAGGAATCGCTCCTTCTCGCTGTAGGTTTAGTTTGAACTACTTAGTAGACTTACTCTTTTTTTTTTTTTAATATATAATTATTCGTTTCACCAATAAATGTAGTTATTTGTTTTTTATTTTTCTTTTTTCTTTTTTCTTTTTCCTCCTAGATATGTTAAATTATTTGAGTGATTATATAAAGGTCTGCTGCTTACAATAAAAAGGAAAAAGGAAAAACTCTTTTAGGTTTGTTTCTACTAAATTAGTTAATCAGTTACAGCAGTAGAAATAGATGAACCCTTCATTTCGTATAATGAATTCGGTTACACATTGCTGTATGGCAGTACATTTTAATGCGGTCATTACTAGTGCCCAGCACTTGTTAAGGGAAGATGGAAGGTACGATATTAATTACACACTTCACAAAATAGTGACTATAATAATAATAATCATATTGAAAATTAATATAAATAAAAAGAAGTGTTAACATTTTCCTTTTAGATATAGTGCTCAAGATAAATAGAAACAAAAAGAAGTTATTTAGATGGTTAAAGAGAAGAAAATGCAAATGTAGTAATTCTGAGGAGTATGCTAAAAATTATTTAAGATGATGAAAACTACTCTCTACTAGTTTTGAGTATTTGGGACTATTTTGTGAATTCTCTCCCTTCCTCCACATTTTTTACACTATTACTGCTCTCTATGTTTCACGATGAACAGAATTTTAAGTGCCTCTTGCAAAATGTGTTGTCAGACACAGTGTAAATCTGCAATTAATTCTTATGTTTGTTTATCTTCTGGATGTTGTGAATAATGCCCGGTGCGGGGGTATGTTTACTTGGATTTTAAAGTTAATCCATTGGTTACTATAAAGTATGATCAAATCCACCAAAAGTATGTTGCTCTAGTTTCAAGCAGATGTGTTTTTGCTATCCAAATTACAGTGGAAAACATGTTGGGAACTTATTTGGTTCACTTGATATACATACGACTAAACTGATATGCTGAATTTGCTTTCCAATGTTTAGGAGTTCCAACCAGTTTGTTTTTTCTTGCATACCCATTGTCAGCTGAGGATATCTAAGGCTCCTGTTGGGTGAGATTGCACTATGCTCCTCACCTTGTCCAGGCTGCATTTTGGCTTCTTGAGCATAGTACTTTATTAAAGCAAATGTTGCAATTTTGGAAATTTTCATTGAGCTAGTTTTTAATTGCATTTTCTGTGTGTTCTGTTCATAACAGTTTGTATATTTTATACAAACTTGATTTTGATCTTTGCCGTCCATCTTTTTGAAGCTCTCATTATACCATCATGTTATTCTCAAATCAATGCAATCACTATTTTCATGTTCTTATGTGCTGAGGGACTCCGAAATTGTCAACTTTGTTCTGTTCTTGCTTCTTGCAAGACTTTTACTGAAGAGTCCAAAGCATCAATTTCCATTGCTTGCAAAGGGGAATATGCATTATTTTGAGTAATCTTCCTAGAAGCTACTTTTATTGTATCCAGGAGAAGATAGGGCATGTAGGGACCTTTTGATAGAAAGGCAGTCTACAATATAATGATTTATAGTAGGCTTGCATGAGAAGGCCTCATTCTTCAGTTATTCTGTGAGAGATGCTGGACATTTGGCTACATCTGATATGGCCACTCACACTTGAAGTTGAAGCTTTCGATATTCCCTTCAGGCATCTTTATGCCTGACTGCTGTTTCAGTGGCATCCTTTTGGTTTATCTAGGGGCCTTTGCATTATTGAAAGGCTTAAAGTTTCAAGAGCTATATCAGACAGAATGGTTCATACACTGAGTAAAACTTGATGCCCCTTTTCTATTATGTCTCTGGTAGCTTTGCATCTGATGATAGATGTGGTAAATGCATGAGATTGCTGTTAATTAAAATTCAGGTTTCAATATAATTTGGCTTTACAAGATTTTCTCTCAATGGAATGGTTCTATTTAATTTTGACTTTAATGTTGTTGCAGTTTAAAGATTCTGGAGGATTTGAGTCACTAGTAACTGGGAAGACAACTGATATGCAGTGGATTGATGTCAATGAAAGAATAATTGGTCTTGAGCGCCTCAATCCAACACCCAGGCCAACAACGTAGGTGCTTTTAAACACTGTGTCTTTTTCATTATAAGTTCCTCGGGAGATGCATTTATTTGTTTGTTCAGCAACCCAGGTCACCATATTTGGAAGGTCAGTGGAATTTTGACTGGTTTGGTTCTGGAAGTCCTGGACTACTTGCTGCTAGATTGATACTTGAGTAAGTTCTTTCAATCCAGAACCAATTCAGATGGGCTTATATCATCTCTCATTTGGTTTTTGTCCTAAGGCTTACTGTTGATCGACTTCTTATACCAGAAACCTACATTACTTAGCAGGAGATTTCCCACAACTTTGGCTAATCTGTCAAAGATGGATGTTTTGATCAAAGATGGATATGCAAAGATTACAGCCAAGCTGAAGTTAATAAACTCAGTGAGTCCCATAGTCCACCTTTTTTTTGTCGTGAGAGTACTTAAATAACTTGAGGCAGGCATTGAAATCACAGTTTAAAGAAAGCTGATAGTGTTATTTGTTGTGTTCTAGATATGATCTATTGTTTCAGGTACAGTTCACAATGTTAGGCTATTTTTTCACTCATGAAACAACTAAATGTAGTCACACGATATCCGTTTGGAATTTGGAGAAGCAATTATTTGTAAAGAATTCGAGTCTTCACTTGAACTATCCAATGTTGATAATACATTCTTTTCTGCCTCTTCCTCTTTCCATCATTGTCTTATTTGATCACTAATTGAACTGGTGAATAAATCAACTCCAAATTTGCATGTTTCCAGCATATTATTAATTTCTATCTGGTGATCAAAGTTAGCTAGTATTTATTTTTAAACTAATGTTCTGATGCTTGTGTTGAACTTTATCCATGTGAACTCTTTGACGGTGCAATGGGTCAAGGTGTTCTTAGTGTAGAAAGCATGGTTTAACTGGGCTTAACAGGGGGAAGCAGGAGACTTTCCCTAAAAGCTATCTTTTGAATTATTCAAATAACATTATCTCTGTGACTAGGGTTGATAAGCCCTCTTAATCTTTTGGACCGTCGAAGGACATTTGACAAGAGGACATCAAGAGAAACATTGGAACAATCTTATATTGTACAGACCTTTTATTGTTAATTTCATTAGTAGTGATGATAAAACATATGGCTATGTGGCTTCAAATCTTTGAAATTTTCATTCCTCTCCTGAGTTATTAGGATCTAAAAATTAGGAGCTGTGGAGTAATAATGGTTTATCCTCGTCTTTATATCCTCAACTGTTCTAGTGGGACTTGATCTAAAAATCTTTGTCTTTAGGTATTTAATTTCCTCTATTTCCTCTCCCTCTCTTCCCCCCTTTTTTTCTTCTGGTGTGAATGTGATGTTGAACCTTGATATTTGGTTGTCAATTTGCAAAATATCTTTTTATCTCCAGCTGGAAAGCAATTTCATTCTATCCACCAAATTATCTGTGGAAGGGCCTCTTCGGATGAAAGAGGAGTACATTGAAGGAATTTTTGAGACACCAACGGTTATTGAAGAAACAGTTCCAGAACAGCTAAAAGGTGCCCTTGTACAGGCAGCAAATATGATGCAACAACTTCCGGTTCCTATTAGAGATGCTATTGCAAGTGGATTGAAAGTTCCTTTAAGTAAGCATTAATGTGTATCACTTCTTTTTCTCTTGTTATAGCCTGATCTTTTTCAAGGCCTTCTAAATTAGTAAATTCTCCAAATATTTTGACTTAAATTTCAATAATATGATGTCATTCTTTGCAATGCCTTCAGGTGGGACTTTCCAGAGGCTTTTCATGATTTCTTACCTTGATGAAGAGATACTTGTAAGTTCTTGCCTATTACCATTTGTCATGGGTCTGGGATAGAGATCTAGTTATGTGTTGAAGACTCGTTAGGGAGGGATTCATTACAGAGAAACCTTTGACAATTATTGGTCATTCCTAAAACTACTTTTTAGACTGACTTTAAAAAGAACTTTTCTTGCTTGATTTGTTGTTTCTCCAGAAGAGATACTTTTAAGTTCTTGACTAGTACTATTTGTCATGAGTCCGGGATAAAGATCTAGTAATGTGATGAGGACTTATTAGAGAGGGATTTTTTTCCCCCGTCTTGATGCTTCTTTAATTGAGGATTAGGCTTGGACTGATAAAATGTTAGGGATCTGCTAACTCACTTATTGAACCCATCTATGTGCTGTTGGGATTTGTATGAATTTTGGTAAGACATATGAGCCTTGATGCCTCTTCAATTGAGGATCAACTTGGGCCCGTAAAATGTCAGGGATCTAGATCTCTAAATTACTTACTACTGGAATGATATTCTACTCTGCAGGAGAAATTTTTTCTTTTCCCTATAGGTTGGGACTGAGAATTTTGATCTCAAACCTATGATCACGGGTATTAAAACTCTATCCCTGGACCATATTAATGGCCTTCTCTGCCTGGATATCTGATGGAAGAGACAGTTGATATTAAGATGGTGAACATAAGATCAAGGGTATTAAAACTCTATCCCTGAACCATAGTTATGGCCATCTCTGCCTGGATATCTGATGGAAGATACGGTTGAGGTTAAGATGGTGAACATACAATTTTCTGGGCTCAATTTTCTAGATAAGCTTGGGATTTTGTACTGTACATAGGGAAAAAGACTTTGTGATGTGTTTTTAAAGTTTTGCTGTTGCTTGTTGCAGATAATTAGGAATGCTGCTGGAGTACCTGAAGTTTTTACGAGGTTGGATGCACCTACTGCAATGGCAGAGCCCATCCTGGAGTACGAAAGCTAGGACTGGCATTTGTATGATAAACTGGGAACAGAGTCCCACTTTCAATTTCCAGTGGATACCATTTTCCTCCTTTTATCTTATACTTAACGTGGACATTGAGCTGAGCTCAGCGGAGATAAGATTTCAATATTACTTATATACTATGTATATAGATAAGATACAAATCATTGTCAAGGTTTCGTTCAGTTTTTCCAGTTCCATAATTTGTGCAACGTGCTTTTACAACGATATAATATTAACATATAATTAATGTAATGGTCAACGAAGAGGACTTTTAATATAGAGCGGAAGAAACAAATGATGATTGGAGGCCGACGGGAACTATATGCTAGTATTCGACTGGAAGTGTGACCACACAAATTGATCAACTGGTGGAATGAACTATTATGCTGATCCTAACAGCTTTACAGACTTTGCCTGCACAGACAAACGAATTTAACATTTCGGAGCTAGTATGTGTGGACCGTTTCGTAGGCTGAGAAAATGCTCTCTCTAGAAAATCCCCTTGGTTGAAACCGATCGTTTTCTTTGTCTGAGAGATTCATGTTTTCTGAGAAAACCAAAATTTTTCGATGGGATATATATTACCACAGTTTGAATAATTATGGTCATACCTATTGCCCCACCAATTTTGTAAGACAATAGTAGTATAATTATTTTCACCATGGAGTAATTACAATTTATAGGCATCGCTTTAGCGTGATTCCGCGACCATCCTTCTAGCAAGCTAGTCAAAATCGAATCAGACTAACCAATAAAACTGGATCGATTGGAAAGCATCCTATGGACTGATCCAGTTTTGCATGAAACCTAGAGTTTAAGATAACTAAAATTTCACGAGAGATCCAAACTGACGGTTTGGGTTTCAAGCCAACTCGGGTGGGTATTGCCATGTTGCCACATCCTCAATAAATGCAACTATTCCGGGCAAATGAGAATGTACAAGAGGAGGTGGATATCACTTGTTTTATAATGAGTTACCACTAGGATTAGGAAAGAACCGTGATACTCTCCTAAGAGGTGCATGAAATTTTTCATTCTTATTGATGTGGAAATGGGTGTATAGCTGACTAGTGAAGCATTTTTCACCCTCCGCATTGCTAAGCAAGTGAAATTTTGGTTTTTGTTTGACATAAAGAGGTAGATTTTTTCTCATATTGGCATCACTCCCGTTTCACAATACTTTTAGTGTGTACAAGTGAATTTTATACAAGGCAAATGATAAACAACCTATGAAAAGACAACATAAATGGTAAAATGTTCTAGTGAATTATATTAATTATCTGATCCAATGATTCGACCGCGATTGAACCTCTTAAAACCTTAACTTTGTCCAGGTCAAAGCTCAGAGTTTGGCTTAACCTTCATAACAAGCTATCCTATCCATATTTCAAGGCTTCAACTTCATCAAGTCCTGCTATAATTGACAAAAATAGGAGAAATAGATGCAATTTCCATAAAATTGATAACACAAGAAAAACGGAATTGATTCAGTATTCCCCATATTGACCCAAACATAGTATGTAATGAGAGATAAATGAAAGTTACATCCATATTTCTCATACATGAGCATCAAATTGGCAAAAATTTTAAATGCCTTAACTCTGACGAACTTGAATCTTGATTCATTTTAAAAGGCAAATGGATTTATTGGAACGGATGTTTCAAAAGATAGTGAACGGAGAGAAAATAGAAGGGATAAGACGAAATTAGTCAAGCCAAGTGAAACTAGTCCAGATACATAAACACCCATTCCACTGTGTTACTGTCCAAAGAACCCATGTAGAAATTGATTATAGGGACGGACCCAGATATGAAGCCCGGGGGGTGTCAATGATTCTAAATTCTAACTTCGTTTGGGGTCAATAAAATTATTGCAGACAAGCACAACATAACATAAAATGTTCAATTGAACATTGCTAAACCAAAGATGAAACTTAAATTCCTAGAAACAAACTGAAATCCCTTAATGAGAATTTCAAGAATCAAAGTTTGTTCTTGTACCAGAAAACTCCTTTGCTCTGGTCGTCATCTGCCTCTACATAAAGACACTCCTTTGCCTCCCTCCACATAGCCTTGTAAAATGGTGTCCCATCAAATTGGTAATAATCCCCTAGGACGGGTTTTATTGCCTTTGTAGCCTCCATTGCATGGTAATGTGGCATGGTTGAGAACAAATGATGTGCAACGTGAGTATCGGTGATATGGTGGAAAACCTTGTTCAGGATTCCATAATCTCTATCAACAGTTGCCAAAGCTCCTCTCAACCAATCCCACTCCGTAGAATCATAATGAGGCAATGCTCGATGAGTGTGCTGCAAATAAGTGATCATGACAAGAAAACTATTGACAACAAGAAGAGGTCCTCCATAAACACACAACACCCATCCTAAACCTTTAGCTGCCACTAGATGATAAAGCCCGAAAGTAACAGCAAGAACACCAGCATCGGATATGTAGATCTGCATTCGTTCACGATCAGAATATATGGGGCCATAAGGATCGTAGTGGCACGCAAATCGGTCATAAGGCCTTCCGGAGACATTGAATAACAAGTACAAAGGCCAGCCAAGGATGAGTGTCACAGCAAGTGTGAGCACCCGACCAGGTGGGTTATTGAGATACATGGAGTACCAAGGCATGCTGGATTTTTTCTTTGGAACAAAAACTTCATCACGCTCAAGTGAACCAGTATTAGAATGGTGCCGCCGATGACTATATTTCCAAGAAAAGTAGGGTACAAGGAGGCAGGAATGAAGGATGAGGCCAACTATGTCATCAAGCAATTGGTAATCACTGAAGGCATGGTGGCCACATTCATGTGCTATGACCCAGACACCGGTCAGAACACAGCCCTGTACGGCCCAATAAATTGGCCAGGCTACATAAGAGAGAGGGTGTGGAGGAAGACGGAAATAATTAGTGGCAGTGCAGTAGAAGATAGAGGCAATTGCCACGTCATAAACAACATATGAAAATGACCGGAGAACAGATCGTTGGAAACAATGAGGGGGGATGGCCTT
This sequence comes from Lumnitzera littorea, assembly GCA_024138015.1. Classification (NCBI taxonomy): domain Eukaryota; kingdom Viridiplantae; phylum Streptophyta; class Magnoliopsida; order Myrtales; family Combretaceae; genus Lumnitzera; species Lumnitzera littorea. The sequence continues at coordinate 59,829,913 of JAMXBB010000003.1, read as the reverse complement.
TTTGATCTGGCTGAGAGTGAAAGGAGGTTTTGAGTGGGGAGAGCGGTGGGGAACTTTACCTTCAGACTTCTTAAGAGTGGGAACAGCCATTCTGCCACCAGCACCCATTGTTCCACGACCTGGAGGATGAACACAGCAAGTTAGATAGTGAGAGCAAGCTTGTGCCCAGAATGTATATGATTTTTTTTTTTTAACTTTTCTGGGTAAGCAGAATGTATAGAATCGCTATTGAGGAAAATTGCTTTCCCGCTCCATTAAATTCAAGTATATTCAACCAATACAGAAATATAAGTCATCCAATCACCTCGCTCCAGTGATTTTCGCTTTTTTATAATTAATAAATTTTCTAAAATTTATTAACAGCAAATATGGTAGTGAATTCCGCATGATTATCTCAAATTTACTCCTTCGTTCAGCATTTCACAAAACTTGTGAAAATTACAAGGAAAATCTGTATTTTATGTGAATCCAAATTTGCTTTGATATCGTCCAAGCAAAAAGAAAAAAACAAGGAGTGAGAAGCCAAAGGAATGGACCATAATATGAGACAATGCAGTCAAGATGTGGACTGGGACTTTTCATAGAATGGGATGAGGCAGCTTGTCACACTACACCACGTATAATATTAGGAATTTGAGCAAATTCAAAAAGGCATAACAACATAACAGATTATAGGACGGTCATGTGGTCATCTCGCGAGCAAATTTTTTTCGCCTGTGCAAAAAATGAGACAAAAGCTCATATGTCAAATTCATGCTTAAATGAGGAAACTCCAGAAATCATTTAGCTTCAGGGAAGCCGTTAGCGACGTTTTGCTTCCCATTTCAGTTATGTTTTATAAAAAACCTAATAAAAGTTACCTAACAGCCGTGAGCCTTTGTTTAAATTACTATATATGACAAAGGTCGCTTGAAAGGTTAACGTCCATAGCATTTTCCTGCACCTGCTGCTAGTCAAGGTTGCTGATATTAAGCAAACCAATCGTATTCGTTATACGCAATATCAGTCATATTTGTACAAAATATCTTCTAACATGCCAGGCTTATGACAAGTGGTTCCACGTACTCTCCAGTTGTGATTATTTACGTGTGGGAACAGCTTTAGAGATTCAAAGAAAAATTTTGACCGCAGCCTCAGCCCACCAGCCCCCAATCAGCTTTCGGTAATTAAGGACTAAACGATTTGCTTCATGTTTCCAGCAACTTGTCTAATTAAGTAAAACCACGGACAAAAGCACTATACAATTTAGTGTTTTTAAGTTTTCTTTCTTTTTGACTTTCAATACATTACAACTGAGCATAGACATTTTTCAATTTGGTTGGCAATTTATTGTTTTAAGTTTTCACCAAATTGCAAACACATTTGAAAGTATAAAAACCAAGACCTGGAAAATAAAAATTTACACACTAAATTGTCGAAAATCCAAAGTACAACCAATTGTACTGACTTTATCCAGTGAAACCAATCAGTCTCATATCCAAGCCACAAAGTTATTCACAAGATTAACTCCACATGCAGGAGTCAGTACCATTCGACAACTTCACGCCATTATAAAGGCATCCATGTTAGTGGTCGACGCTAACCAAATTTCACATGGCTCCAATGTTCAGAAAAGGCAGAGAAAAGAACTTCCTTTCTCTAAGTAAAAGACAATCATCAATTACCAAACAGAAAACTAGGGGAGAAATCTTAAAAAAAAAAAGAATAAAGAATAAAGAACTCTTTAATTCAGACCCACCAACCATAAATTCATTCAATTATCACAAACATGGAAGCCGAAGCGTTTGGATATAAGACAATTCAATGAACGAAAAAAATTGACCAGACACAGCCAACCCGCTAGCCACTAGGTTGAGATAAGAAATCATAAATTTCAAATCCCAATCGCAGACTTTGTCATGTCTTTTCTCCAGAGAGAATCGACAAGTCCATTCTAAGAAATAATAAAATAATATGCGGAGGCCAAAGCGAGTCAGATATTTTTCGATAGTGCAAAAACGCTTTGGGACGATGGTAAAAAATAAAAAAAGCGATATGGGACATGGGCCTCGATTCTCGACAAAAAGCTAAACTAATTTGTTGCCATGCTCTTTTAAACCATTCTCCGTATCTACAGCATTTCTAATTTTAAATCAACCGAGATAGCGGGGGCACGTGAATGGAAACAAAACCCCAAGAATAATAATATTTTTGTACAGAATATCCAACATCATGGCATCCGAATCTCCGATCAAAAAATTTTTAAAAAAATAAAAATAATAAAAAATAAAAGAAAGAAAATAGCATGAAGAAGAATTGTGCCTCGTAATCAGGTTCGTTGATGTTATAATGAGCAACTTATTTAAAAACGATCGCTTTGATGGTATATGCAAAAATAGATTACGATTTAATATCGTAAATCACCACGAATCACAAAATCGAATATTAACAAGAAGCAAATAACAGAAAGCTGCATCATATAAAGCTACATCTACAAGCCATAAGCTCTGAAAACAAAATCGAAATCTAAGACGGCAATCCACAAAAGTAAGCTTGGACTGAAAAATGAGAACGCATTTATTGCTTTCCACAACAATGGAGGTGGAAATTGGTATAGCAAGACAAACTGGAAGATGACGACAATAATAAGCCAGATCTAAACCTCAGATTCCACAAACTAGCCAAATAACTTTCCATAAAAAAAAGAAAAGAAAAGAAATGAACAAACTCAATCTGAATGTGTTGCAGCGTGAGGACTTAGCAAACATAAGTACCTGGAATATGAAGCTAGGACGAAGGATGGAACAATCTAAAGGTTGTGTTTGGGTTTTGTTTCGTATGAGTTAGAGAGGCCGTTCAAAATGAGCCGGCCGACTCTCTCTCTCTCTCTGTAGACACCAAGACTAGTGTATTTATGGAGTGCTTTCGGTCATCCACGAGCGAGTTGTGGGGTCCATTACATACGACAAGTTGTATAGTAAGTGTTTGTGGTCTATTTTTTCGGTGTATGTGTTGGCAAGTGGCCGTCCAGCCTGATCTCATATGACCAATCAGGACTCAGATTGGTGTTGATGCCTGTATGAAGTAATCAATCTGGACCGTCCCTTTTAAGGGTTTCGACTGGTCTGTGTTGTGGACGATTGCCGTTGTGGGCTCCAATTTAAGCGTCAAAGGATGATATGTCACGTGATTGAAGGGGAATTTATTGACGTAAATGCCCTTGAAACGTCTGGGATTCGTTTAATTGGAAAAAAGGGATATTATATTACATTACATACGTTGCCTTCGTCCATTCGAGCGGTGCATTCCATTCCAATTCGATATTATAATGTTTGGTTGATTAAATACTAGCAAACGATGTAATTATATTGTATATGAAAAAAAATAAAAATATTTACACTTTATATATAGAAAAACATCAATAATATATATTTATAAAATTAAAACAATAATAAATTTTTTTTTTAAATTAGTAAATGTTAGGAAAATAAAACATATAATAAATTTTTTAAATAATAGTAATGTTAAATAATTAAAATAATCGATAAAAAAATAATAGTAATTTTAAAAATAAGTATAGTACAAAATTATAATTGTATAATTGAAAAAATTTGTAAGTTAAAAATAGTATTTAAAAAGTTTGTAGGTTAGATTTGGATTTGATTTTTTTTTTTTAATAACTACGATGATTAAAACTATAAGATATATATGGTAGTTAATAGGTAGTTAAAAAAATGGTTTTTCTTTAATATAATAAATGAATTCCATAAAATACTTCATCCAACGGGGTAAAAATGTCTCAACGGTAGTTATAGGAATAAATGCGTAACCCTTTCTCATTTCCTCCATAATTTCAAGACATACATTTTACTTCTTCCAATTGTTCCTGCACCATCATTGCTTAACACTACCACTCTAAATCCTAACAAATTGCTTTTGACAAAGACCCCAACCATACCAATCTTGGCGACTAAAAAAGCCCACAGAGCACCATGCCCAAATGAACCTGCAACTTCAATAGAAAACCAAAACTATTGGTATGTCAATGCTAAGATATTAGATTAAAATAAATAAATAAAAATCAAGAGTCCAATCCACAAAGAAATATTTATTATTAATTATGTCTATTTCTTTTAGCACTAATCTATAACAATCCTATGTGTTGATAGGCCCTTTTCGACCTATCACTATAGAGGCCTAAGCCCAAATCATTTAACCTACTCCGCATCCTCAAGTATCTCTTATGTAAAAGTCTTGGCTTTCTACCAATAGGATTGGCATGTCCAAGCCCAATAGGACAAACCAAACCAAGTCCAAACACGAGCAAACCATCAATACTTTAGGGGCCCATACACAAACGTTGATGAGCTCCAAACACACCTCAAGTCCTAGATTAAGGAAAAGTCCAAGAGCCCATTACGAGGCCCTTAGATCCAAACTCCTCAATCTTAAGCACTGAGGACCTAAGGAGCCTACAGTAACTAAGCCCATAACTAGGTAACCTCTTCCGAATCATAAAGTTAGACCAGGCCCACTACTTAGCATTCATATTAAAGAGCATGTCGTAGGACAAAGCCTAGCTCTCTACTCCTATCTCCCTCTTTATTAAATGCTATGTGATAACTTACCATATAACTAGGGGATTTAGCCCTCTTAGCTATGACAATTGCCCATGTTAACGTAATAGACACCTTCCTTAAGATCCATCAACTGGAAAAAAGGAGATATCCTCTCTCATACTAACCGTACCCTCATCCTACGCTGCATATGAGCTAATTCTATCTTGATATGTCGTTTTTTGTTAGTTATCCCCATACCATATAAATAAGGCATGAAGCCTAATGAAGGGATCTTTTTCTCTCTCTTCCAATCCCTTTTTCTAAGTACTCCTTGCTCACTTTAATATCTCTCTCTTTTCACTTCTAAATACTCTATTTGCTAACTTAAGTATTGAAGATCTCTCATTAGCAGTGCCATAGGGGGCTTCTTTATAGGTCCACCGCTACCTATGGTTACCGGACCACTAGGAGTGCACATGAAACCACCCCTATAGTACATACTATCACCATTATGAGATGATATATGATATTACCACTTTTGTTGTATTTAATTGTCTATGAAGGCTCATAACATTACATTGATCTCATGAATGCTCATGATCTAGTAGGTGACTAAAGGTAACGTGTGTTAAAAGTGGATTTTCATCCCATCAGTCAATTGCTCAGCACTATGCTAACCTGTCCAAAATAAGTCGAGAATCAGCTATAGATCATGCCTTTTGCTTAGTCTTATTGTAGTTGACCACTCAATCATACACTTGATCGAAAGCCTGTCTACCAACCTCTTATGTCACATCTCAACATAGCACAGGATATACCATCACATAGAAATATCTGTTGAAAACTTAACTCAACCTACTCATTCATCAAAAGACAACTTTGTTTACATAATAAATGGGTTGCTACATCAAGATTCAGTTGGATATTTTATTACAACTTATATGTATAACATAATATTTACATCAAAATATGAACAAACTTTTTCCTTTATTGTCTTCACAGTAATAAGATCTCTGACCTAATATATGTTCCATACAACAGTCACTGACTCCAACTTACGCTCTCAGTAGACATATCTCCCCTGAGTGTTGGGCCCTTCATGATATAGTTAACCTGAAGATAAAACATTTTATCCACTCAGCTACTGAAGCTAAGTGAGAGTGGATAACAAACAACAGAATATAAACAATATGATAAACAATATTGCATATCACAACTAAAACATTTCAATCATAACTCACAAGTTCAACTTCACATATACATTCGCCCAACCAGGCCCTTACTGCCAACGATGTAGCATGCTATGCTCATGCATCATGCATGTAGCATGCATCGGTACCGATATCTTATGCCCTCCAATTCCTCATCCGATTAGTTAACATAGCCGGGCATCTAGATACAACATTCAAGAACCTAGATCAACAAGGAGCTACTTGGGAGTAGGACCGCCACCAACTTGAACTATACACTATAGTCTACCATTTCCAAAAAGGATAACAAGGAGCTGCTTGAGAGTAAGGCCCCCAACTTTACAAAATTAGACTACACACTGTAGTTCATCAAATCAAAGTGGCAACACTGCCAAATTAGACTATATACTATAATCTACCAAATTTGATTATCAAAATAGTCACAATGTCTGAGCAATACAATTTATATGCTTCTAAAAACTGACTTCATAAAGCCATGCTTTTTCAATGATCATTTAAAAGCCTCATTCTAAAATTTCTGACTCTTAGGTCCCTTTTTGTGCCATGCAATAACAACTCAAGAATATCAATCAATATAATCAATCTTTAAGTTTTATTCAACCCAATGATCTAATTCTGGTTTTCGAACTCTCCCTAACAGAATTCCGGTATCTTACTTAAGGTTCACCTAGGTAAACACCTATAAAGATTAGGTTAGATCACTCAACTTCCCTGGTTAACACGATCAATTATAAGCACAAATCATCACCCAACATAGCCATATAATAGTTTAACCAAAATACAGTTATTGTCATTCAAAATCACTACACCAGCACCCATTATAATAGCATATCAATTCACCTAAGATATATCCATATTTAACTAATACACCATCAAACGATACATAGTGTTATGAGTAGCAATATATCTACTCTAAGTATGGGTTAGATCCACTTACCTAGGCTTAGCAATAGCACAATATCCTATACATCGTGATGTGGTCCTTCCTTACTTATCATACCTATGAAAATATGACACAGTCTTCAAATCAAGTGTAGGTCGAACTCGAACTATTATAAACTTTCATTTCCGCGTTTTTAAACTTCATTTAATTGTATCTTACCCATTTATTATTTGATTTTAGTAAAATTTATATCATCACGATTGTTATTTTGAGTGCTATTGATATATATTAAGAGTTAAGACTAATCAACATTGCTAAATATCCAAAAATATCCTTTCGTATTATGACTCAACCGTACGCTACCCTAACTCTATAATTGACTCGAGTAAACTTTAATATTAAACTAAAAACTTAAAAAATTATATTTTCCAAACTTGTCCTATAACACTTATTACAACCCCAAAGTGTTCGTTTGACACATATTTAATAAACTAGTTACTATATTACATATTAAGCTAATATATAAGTTTATACTAGGAAAATACATAATAAATAGTATACAAGCCCGATTAATTTCATGAAAAATTCTATAGACTTACAAAAATATGAATTTTAGTTATTGATCATCAATTACACTAAATTGGCTATTATCCATTTTTACAAAAATAGTGGTTTTTGCTCGAAATTACAAAAAATTAAGAAAAATAAATAAATTTTTGAGTGAGATAAAAATTAAATATTCCAAATATCATTATAAACATCCAGAAGTCTAAACATGCATGGCTCATTTATTAATTTCATAAAAAACTAATTATTTCAATAGTTTGGTAAAATTGGCAGTTTTATTCAAAATAATTATAAAAAATAGTAAACATGGAGATTTTCAAAATTTATTGTTACTGAAATTTAATACATTATATAAGTGTGTTATACAAAATTTTTCAGGCCAAAGTAAACATTATTTAATATTTTGAAAATTTTATTTAAAATTTATTCGAATAGAGCATGTTCTTAAGTAAGTACCATAAATAAATGTTATTTTAATAAAATAAAATTATCACATGAAAGTAAATGTAAAATAACCTATGGAAACCAAATTTCATAATTTTATAAGCTAATTTGATATTTTTAGCGAATTAATAAAAATCAGGTAGTAAAATTTGACTCGCCAGCGCACGCTACTCCAGCCACCCTTCGGCCGCCACCCTTTGGCCACCACCTTATGTCGGCCCACCTTCTCTCTCCATCACAACTTTAAGTCTCAAGTGACTCCTTGTCAGGCTGCCTATAACCTTAAGAACTATAATTCACCATATTTTCCCAATATTCTCTTTTATTTTTTCTAAATTTTTTTTCTAATTTTTTCAAATTTTCTGAAATTATGTTCTTGTGTTTTCAATTTCACAAAAATATTTTAACTGTTTTTTGGAGCCCTATTTATAGGTTTTAGGATTTTTGTACGTAAAAAAGTAAAATTACACATGTCAATTTCACGTTTTCCTAAGTGCCATGTATCATTTTCTAGTTAATTAGGTGTTGACACATAATTTCCAATTAACACCAGCTTGACATATCATTTGATAACTCATCCATGCAATTTTTTTATTAATTTTGCATTATTTTACCTTATTTTAATAATAATTTATTATTATATACATGTATCATGTAAATACATGTATATTATGTATAATTCAACTTCATTTATCATTTTTGTAAGTTAATTAACTTATCTCTAATATCTTGTTATATTAAAAATCTCAAATTTCTCGTTTTCAATAATTATCAACTTTTAGCGATAAATTGACGTTTTTCTCAAATTAATATTTTTATATAGTTTATTTTGAGAAATTGATTTTACTTGAATTACTTTATCTAACTTTTCTAATTTTACTGTGAAATTTAAAATAAAACATATATTATAGCCTGATGCTTTAAATTTAGGAGTTCAGATCCTAAAATTATTGAACTAATTGGAAAAAACTTAGGGTATTACATCTTACTAGAGTTTTTATAGCTCAATATCATTCCTTTGACCAATATCACTAGAGGCCTAATTGTTAAAGTCTAGCCCAAGAAGGTTCAAATATTCAAATGTAAGTGCAAATAGTTTAGTAGTTACCTAGACAACAACTGTCCAATCGCTAACTTCTCCCTATGATTTGCATGTGGCAAAATGCAAGAGCCACCATATGCCACCAATAGTTCAAATGGTCATTGCTATAGTTATCAGACAAAGGCCTATAAATATGGAATACACCCTCTACAAGAACTTTATACATACTCTATCCACTTGAGTTTACATTCTTCTCAAACACTTAAACACTTCTAACTTAGGCATTGAAATGGCTATGTTGGGGTAGCCCCAATACCCTCAAAGCCTTATGTTTTCCCTTTGCAAATTACAAACACCAACCTGAATTTTGACAACAAAATTTTGGCATTATCTATGCTCGAATCCAAACATGGTGGCCAAAACTCAACTGACAAAGAGTACTAATGGTCTTATTACTTTCCACCATTATTTGAAGGGGAATGGGAGACACCATTCAGATGATGATCAACTAGTTAAGTTAGAGTGACTCTACGCCAACCAAATTAGGGAAAATGAATGACTTGCATAAAAAATGATAAGATTTTAAATCTGGTTTGTGCTAAAATGCTACCAAATCAAAACAATGAACAAGATCGTAACAATGGGGAGAATACAAATGATTTTGTTTAGTCTCCTAAACAGCAAACTAAGTAGGCCAGAGTTCAAGATACTCAAGCCCCTACTCTAAAAATAGCTAAAAAGGGAAAGGCTCCATAACAAACACATCATACAGGTCCATCGCATGTTAATGCTCCTACTTCTTCAAGTAAATAATTCATCTTGAAGAAGAACCTATTTGTCTTAGAAATTTTAGAGGAAGTTATTCCTGGGCACGTCATGCACTAATAATTAGGAACATATGATAGGACAAAAGACCTAGAAGACCATCTAGAGTACTATTGAACTTTTGCCAAATTGCAGGGCCCTAGAGATGTTGTTGCTTCCTAGGCCTTCCCATCAATATTAAGCAATGTCGTAAGCACATGGTTCAAGCATCTAAAGCCTAACACTATTATGTGTTTTGATGATTTGGCAAAAGTATTCTTGTAGCATTTCCTTGCTAGTAAACTCCTAATAAAGGTCTCTTCTATCATTAATACAATCAAATAGATACCTAATAACGGTATTAGGGAGTACTTAGTAGGTTCATGGCCGAGATGGTGCAAATTCCAAAGCTTGACATAAGTGTTGCATTTAATGCAATGATTGATGGAGTAAAGTCATGTGGATATTTTTTTAAGTCCTTAGTAAAGAACAAGCCTAAAACGTTCGTAGAGTTTAAGGTTATGGTAACATCCTATATCAGGTAAGAAAACGATATAAAAGCTCGATGTAACGCCTACCAAGGTAAATCCAACCTAAAGAATGATAGAAATTGCCCGAGCATGAAAGATCAACTTAGAGGTCACGATGATCATTTTTAAAAAGGAGTAGTGAAGATAAAAAGAAACTACAAATTCCGATCTTTTCCACTCATACTCCCCTTCACCATCTAGTATCTAACATTTTGATGGAAGTTTAGAACCAAAGAACCTTCCAATGGTCAAAGAAGATGAGAGGGAATCCCTTTAGGAGGAATTCAAACAAATATTATGACTTCTAATGTGATCAAGGCCACAATACTAATGAATGCGTACAACTGATGAATGATATTGAAGATACCATCTAGAGTAGCTATCTAAGGAAATTCTTAGCCCATGATGTAAGGAATATTGAGAGACCAACCCAGATGCCCCATAACCTAATTGGTATCGAGACACTGATGATATGACTCTTAGACACTAAACTTGTCATGACCCTGACAGGGGCTTAATAGGATTGCCTAAAATTTTTACATCATGTGTGCACTCATGATTTGAAAATCATCTTGCAAGTCAGAGATTACAAGATTCTAAATAATTAGTTACTAAAGTTTTTATTTATTTATTTACTTATCTTACGATCACATATATGTGACTATAGATATCCAATAAGCCACAGTCCAACAGAACTGCAGAGAATCGATATCCCCTACCAAATAATAAGATTGGGTAGTAAAGTTCTAAAAAATCAAACTTACTAAAGTCGCAAAATTTAAATGTAGTATTCATAACTATATACAAATGAACCATATAGTCTGTCCTTAAAATCTAACTTCTATGCATCTCAACGATGGCACTCAACCCTCAGTTCTTAACCCATGCCCGATCATCTAGCAACCTGCAAAAGAAAACTGTTGGGACGTAAGCTACAAGAGCTTAGTGAGTTAATTTCCCTTAACCACACAGTAATCAAGTCATATAATAGTTAGGTTCAACCAAATGAATACATGAACAAGCAGTATACGAAATAAATACATGCAAGTGACCAGGTACTGCATGTAACTCAGATTTAACGCCCTCCGAAGTCAGGGTTGGAGATTCTTCGGTACAGTCAGATCTGGGTATTATATTAGAACTTATTTCATAACGAAACTCCGTGTTTCATATTCAAAATGTAATGGTACATCCATTACCAGCTTTATCAAAACGAGTTTTACATATGATTGTGAGTAGGTTCACGTAGCCCTCACTCACCCCTAAACGAAGGCCTTTGGACTTGACCCATAGCTAGACGGTTGGTGCCTCCAACGCCTAGTCATCCTGTAGGCCAGGGTAAGGTCATATCGCACGTATGCACCATACGAAATCAATAACAATCAATAATCAACCCAAGTATGGCCTCTCGCTACCTCCGTGTAATGTGACTGCCTGGAATTAGTTATGCAGTGCATGATTTATGCATGATCCAAGTTAACTTTTTTAGTCGAATAAAAGTTAAGTCATATTTAATTAGTGATCATTCCAAGTCATAAATGATCATTCACTAACTACAAGCACAAACAAGTATGGAATCATAAGGAAAAACTCACTTGGCCATGGCTAACTCAAGGATCATAGTAGTCCAAAGGTAAGTCGGTCTCGATCTTAGGATCACCTAACATTAGGAAAATAGGGAAAGTAATGAGTTTAGGGATTTAAATACCTAAACCAGCATGCTAAACCATACTGTTTACTTAAATCGGTTATTGTTTTACGTGAAATCATCGATTCGAACTTTTATTAAATCGCGTATAACTTTTTCGTTTTAGCTCGGATTGTTATAAATTTATAGTCTATTTTGATCGTTTTCGAGCGTATTTTCTCGTAACGAGGTCCGTTTTATACGTTGTGAATCGAAACGTAAATTGTGATACAGAAATATCACAAAAATTATTATTTAAATTTAAAAATTATAAAATATTGATTTTCGCTTTTTCATAACATATTTATGATTTAATAATTATTTAAATCATATATTTATTATTTTGGGTATATTTTCCTATTTTTTTCATTTTCTTATTTTTCTTATGTACCTCACGATTATACGTATATATATATATTCCTATACTTATAATATATAATTTATAGTTTATGTTATTGTAAATTCTTAAATTACGGTATCATATATATATATATATACTATATATTATACGTATTATATATGTATATGTATTTATTTAAAATATACTCTTATACACATATTCATATATTTATATATATTTTGTATTTATTTATTTATATGTCTTACATGTATACATACCTATAAATACATACATATATATATTCGGCATATATATATACTTATATAGTATTTATCATTTATTATAAAATATATAGTATTTATCATAAAATATGTATACTATACATTACATACATAATATGCTGTATACTATTATATATATATATATATATATTTTTTCATATGTCTTATATACATACTTATAAAAATACCCTACTATATACTATACAACTACACATATATATATATATATATAATCATATATGTATACCCATATATATATAAAGTTACGGTACATACATACATATTTATACTATAATTATGTAAATTACTAATTAGATGTATATAAAAAAAAATACATAATACATACTATATACTTATGTACATACATGTCTAGATTCATAACCTTATACATACATATTTAATTAACTTTAAGTATTTATGCACATAGACTTGTATTAGTTATGTTATATGTCTAAAAATATTATACAACTACTTTATTTATACATGTATATACTATATAATATCGATCTATATAAAAATAAATATTTACCTTTTTCTTTTAATTATTTCCTTCTTCTTTTTCTTCTTTCTTTCTCTTTTTCTCTCCTCACGGTTTGGTTTGTGTAGATTTTTTTTTTTCCAGATTTTGTTGTTTTGTTTCATCTCTTTCTTTTTTTCATCTTTATATATATATATTTTTTTCACATGACGAGTATCTTAAAATTTAAGCTAAGAGTTACACATGGCAATTTTTTATTTCCTCACGTGGGCTACTATTTGCTACTTTGTTTGCTGAAATTTTTCACGTTTTTGTGCAAGATAGTAATATTGAAGTGGAAATGGAAGAAGAAAAAGAGATAAATTGGAAATAGATGAGAAGGAAAATGAAAATTATTATCAAATATATGTAATTTTTCGAATCATATAAATTAATACGATTCTCTTCGTAAATTAATTTTCAAATTTTTGCGAAATTTTATCAATTTAATTAATACCCGTTACAATTATAATTTTTACAAGTTATTGTTACAATTTTGTGCGAATAGGCGGTTTAGTTGAAAATTACATTCGACTATAATTTTATCGCTATTGTGTAATATTTAATTATTTTATAGGTTTATATTTATAATTTTAAGGTTTCGATCAAATTCGGGTTCAATTTTGGTTAATAGTGCTTAAAGCAGTTTTAAGGTTTTAGTATACGATTTAGGATTTTGATCAATTTCTAAAGTTTTTACTACTTATAATATATTTAAATTTATGATTTATTAAATTTTTATTTTGCTCAACTTTGTTGACTCTTCAAGTCATCTATAGTATTAAGATCTACTTCTACTCTTAAATAGCTAAATTTGCGGAGTTTACAAAACTATTCACATTAGACAATTTTCAAAGGGGATTTCACTAGGGACAACATTACCCAACGATCATCTAGGTGGCGAACCTCTAAGACCAATCGAACATAAGTGATAAGTAATATATAATTTAGGTAAATATTAGTCTAGTTCAAGATTTACTAACCTACATAAGCACATACAGCAAACAAGGTTAGCATGTATCCGAATCTTGTATATCAATTAAAGTAACTAGAACATAATTTGATTCGATCTCTACACTTGAAGTATAACCCAAAGTACAACTTCTCTAAAACCTAGTTTTATTTTCTATAATTCTAGTTATAATCTCATTTCAATATATCATTTCCTGATTCTTAAATCTTGTTATTAACCTTACTTAAGGTTTAAAGAATGTTATGGAACACTTTAATATGTTTAGATAGGGTTTTGATAAGTTTTAGAAAGGAAAAGGAAACGTAAAATAAGGAAAAAAAAAAAAGAAAATGATCACAGGAAGAACCATGGCCATGATTCTACATCATACTTCTCTCTAAACTCAATACCTTTTTGCTTACGGTTTGAATCGTGATTGATAAGAATCAAGGCACATTAGCCTAGTCTCGAGCTCATGGATTAGTCACAATGGTACAATAAGCTCTCTCTACGTAGCTCATCAAAGAGGAGGTTGAGCTTGTGAAGAAGTCCTACAAGATTACTTGAGGAGAGGAGATCAGCCATCTATCCACCATAAATAGCTCAATTGATCTAATCGCTAGCTTAGTCAAAGTGTTTCAAAGTTGTTCATCCTAGTGATATGCATCCTGCAACAATTGTTCTTGTTATACAAAATGTCAAGTGCTTATTCTTTACTGTTTGTCATTTTTATCCTTATACATATCATGAAAACTAATTTTAGCATAGAATCCATTTCAGTGATTGTGCTTTCATAGGAAGTTACAAAATGGATTGTAAAAATACTACGTTTTGTAAACAACAGAAAGACATAAATTAGAATATCCTTTATTATTTTCTCCATCCTTGTTCTTGTATAACTTAGTCAACTTCCAAGTTCAAGCATCACTTTTATCTAACTCTTGAGTAAAGTTTGTGATGGGTGACCCTAGGAGTTAGTTTGTACTACATATTAGACCCTTATGATTGGTGGAACAATATGTCCATCCATAATTCTACATCATCTTAGTATCAAATTTTTAGTAACAACAGCATTATTATTGAGGCTACTATTGCTAGTTGTTGTGTTGTACTAGAGTGTAATGGAGTTACATGAGGTGTTTGAAGAGTTATTATCATGACTCTAAGGGAGGTTTTGTAGAATTACCTACATTTTTCGTATTATATGTGCACTTATGGCATGAAAATTACCTTATAAGTTAAAGGTTGCAAGATTTTAACTAATTAATCACTATTGTTCTTGATTTTAATTCACAAATTTAACTTATAATATAAATAACTATGGATAACTAATAATCCATAGTTTATCAGAATAATAGAGAATTGATATATTTTACCAAATAATAAAATCAGGTAAATGAATCCTATTAATTATAAAACTTAAGATACAAAAACTTAAATCAATGAAAGTTCATTACATTAAATACACTAATCCAACTATACATTCTACCTTTTAATTTTAACTTATAGTATATCACTTGATATTTGCACTATGTACTCAACTCTTATCCCAATCTTGAGTTTCATTGGACCTGCAACAAAAAGTATTGGAAAGTAAGTTATATAAGTATAGTAAGATATCCCCCATAATATACTAGTAAGCAAGTTATCAACAATTAATTAAGTAATCATATGAATACATAAATAAATAGTATGCCAAACTGTCACACCTTGAGAGATACATTGATTGTGGCAATCTATCATATCCTAGCCCAAGTATCTTAGATTAGCCTTACAACTAGTAAAAAACCCTTAAGATGATATATAAGGCATCTTTCAATACCAGGTAGCTATCTTAGTGTACTTTCTTAAGTAATATCAAAACATTTAAACTTAGTTAATCATACATAATCATATAGGCTTCATCCATACTATCTATAAATGAGAATATCATCCCATCAAATAGCAAGTACAACATCAAAATACATAAATAAGTTTTAGGGGAGTCTCTAGCTAAATTTAATAGATTACATCCAAAATTTCAAAAGAGTCCAAGGAAATAAATCACTCTCTCAGTCGCTCTCTTCTTCCGTCATGTCCCGGCTCCCAGCACTAACCTTGGGCATAGCATGCCTTGGTATGAGCTATAAGTTGTCTTACAATAGAAGACTAGAAGGGTGTAAGCTTTAGCTAACTTAATGAATGTTCCTCATGCTATACTTTCACACAAATGTAAATAAGTTATTTATACAACCATATGTTTAAACAATTATATATAGCCAACCAATAACTGTATATAGCTTGGGATTATGCCTTCAAAGCTAGGGTTGGAGTTACTTGAACATTAAACTCGAGTTCTAAGCACCCTCACTTACTAACCATACATATGCTTCACATTCCCTCGGTTTTCTCTTTGCTTACAATTTCATTTAATTATTAGTTCTAGTTTCACTTTCCCAAATTGAGAGTATAGGTGTAAATAACACACATGGTCTACTCAGCCTTAAGCAATAGACTTTAAGACATTACCCTTAGCCAAGCAATTACTGACTCCAATGCCTAGTGATCCCACGAGGTAAGGTGAGACCATGTTATAGGTATACAACATGCAAAAACTTAATAACAATAATATAATCACGATCCCTATAAGAACCCTCCATCCCATAAGCATAATGTGATAGCCAACATAATATAATGCCAAAACATGCTATGCACGATCCAATTTAATTATATAGTCAAATATTGTTAATTTTGACTATTATGGTGATGATACAACATTAGTAGACACTCACAATAGATCATATATAAGTAACTAAATAGCAAGTAGCTTCAATTATGATATATTATAGTATCTTATCACATCAAATGCATACAGATCCCAATCACATGCAATTCCTAGACCCCAGGCAACTATTTATTATCTTAGATTTAGTGCAACTAACTACAAACAAATAATAAATACACTAATTATCAAAATACTTACTCGGTCATGAAGTCCTGTAAGTTATAATAGTCAACAGGCAGGTTCGAATCAAGGTTGGGATCTCCTGTAATAGCTAAGAAGAAGCATGAATAACAAAGTGAATAATTGCTTACTAACTTACTATTCTCAAACTATAGTTTCCGATTTTGACTAAAACTTGTTTTTATCATATATTTTTCATTTTAACTTCGATTTTCAAGTTCTTATAGTCATTTTCCATTGTTCTTGGATATAGATTCTTATAGTGTGGTCCATTTTTGTAGATGGCAATTACAATTTTTTATATAGGTCTAAAAAGTTGCAGAACTCTTAAGTTGTTGGGCTTATTTGTTCTATTTAACATTATTTTAGTTTTACTTCGTATATTTCCAATTCGTATCGGGTTTTAAATTGTTGATGGGCCTTAGTAACATTTAGGCTTAATCTTTATGGGTCTTCATGTATTTCTTGGCCCAACTTTAGTCTTTTATTCTATGTATTCCAATGATGGGCTTTTGGGCCTTGTTGCTAAAATTCATTAAGTTGGGCTTCCCTATTAGTTCTTCAAGCTTAAACATTATTTTAATAGGACTTTAGTTTAATCCATAAGATGCTGCAACTTGCTGGTTCTTACAAGTTCTTAGTCCAATTTATCGATTTTAGCTTGTTTTGTAGTTTTTAGTCCATTTTAGCTACTTAGGGCCTAAAGTTTATATTTGACTTGTTTGTTTGGGCTTAAACATTAATTTAACGTATCGTAAGGAGGATTTTAAGTTGTGTATTGAATCTAACCAGGGCCATTTTTGGGGTTGCTCGAGTTATTCTTAGGCCTAAAACAGATTTTAGCTCAGTTTTGGCCTTTAGTGTGTAGTATAGTGATTATACCACTTAGGTAAGTCTTAAATTACCATTGTTTTGCCTAAAACATCATTATATTAAAAGATTAAAAAGTGGATAGATTTGGGAGTTTTACTAAGCTTCCAAAAGTGTACACATGAACGAGAAATCTAAACACATTTTAAGCTAAAATACTAAGATGGGGGTTAAGAAAACTTGAAGAAACTTCTAGTATGTCCATTACCTAACAACAAAAGTATATGAAAATAAGATTTTGTCAAGTTATTTTCCAAGATTACAAGCTTACAACTTTGCAACTATGGCATATACTTACATGAAATAATCTTTCAAGACATATAGTTACAAGTGCTTACAAGATATGAACTTACGAGAAAATGTACATACATGTTTGTATTTCTCATTTTAGTCCCCATTACAACAAGTTCTAAGATAAGAAACAAAAAATAAAGGACTTATGTAAAGAGGAACTTTACTACACTAGTTGAAGAGGGCGGCGCCTAGGTTGACTCTTTCTTGCTCCAATTTAGCTCTTTCTTATGCCCTTCAATCGAGTCTTCTTAATTGCTCCTAAATGTGAGCAAAAGTGGTGGCTTGAAGGGCCTTGTGTGGGGTTTAGTGGTAATAAGAGCGACTTAGAGCTCTTGATTTAGACTTATCATAAGCCACTTGAAGTAGGTCTTTAGGAATTAAAATGGTTAGGACATGAAAGAAAAATGAGGGGGTGTATGTACATGTACGGCGTTGGCTTTTGGAGGAAGAGGATGGAAGTTTGTCGACTTGAGAAATAAGGGAAGAACTTATATATGAGTAAGACAAAGAACTAGTTTGGGAGAAGGAAATATTAGGGGTTGTTTTTTGAGGTGAAGTTGGCTTGTTAAAGCGAATGAAGAGATGGTTTTTGAGGGTTTGGAACAAGTGGTTGGAAGAGGAAGATAAGGGCATGTGTCTCTGGTCTTATGACAGATGAGATGTAAATGTCACAAATTTTTCCTTTAAAATATAGAGTTAAATTCAAGCATTATAGATAATTTTCTTAAGTCAACAAAATCAATTAAAATTTTAAATATGAAACCTAAAACAAATATGAAAAACACTAATATACTATTTGTAATCCTAATTGCATATGAAAACTCTAAGCCCTATGTACGTATAAATACAAGAGATGGATCTCAAATCTAATAAAAACCCTAAAACTAAAACCCTAAGCTTATAAAATTTATAAATCTACCCTAATGGTGAAAAAATCCTAATTTGGTAAAATTATCAATAAATACATGTAATTATATAAAATTACTAATGAACAAATAGAGATAACTCTTAAATGTTAATAAACATAAAGAGTAACAAATCAATGAACAAGATTACAATTATTATCTTATGACAATTTGTGATTCTATATGTGTATGTGTTTGAGTTTATATTAATTTATTTATTTTGATTTAATTTTACTATACATTTCATATTTATATATTATATAGCATAATTAATTTTACACCCTATATGTTTTTCATAGTTACATTATATTTTATCCTAAACATTTCCTAAAAGTGAGAATTACTTTTAGAAAAGTTAGAAAAAGTAACTTTTTCCTCTTACTTTTTCTTTTACTTTCTTCCTTCCTTTTTTCTTTTCCTTTCTTCTTTTTCTTTTTTCAAATTACAACTGTGAAGTGATCCTTTTTTTTTTTATCACATGTCATTAAAATTGAAACAAATGAACAAGATAAGATAAAGTCAACTTCCACTTTAATCATTTTATCTTTTCTTCTTTTCTTTCTTTCCTCTTTCTTTTTCTTTTTCCTTTCTTTTCCCTTTTTCCTTTTTAGCTGCACAAGTGTTTCAATTAATCCTCTATGTGACAAATTTATAAGAATAAAAGCAAAGTCAATATCTACTTTATCATCTTATCTTTTGTTTTTTTTTTTTTTTATTTTCTTTGCTTTCTTTTTTTTTCTTCTTTTTCCTCTTCTCCTTTTTTCAACTACTAGGTGTATATTCTAGAGTTCACTTTATCTTTGTCTTTCTTGTTCAAATTATAAACACAAATTGAACTTTTTTGTTCTCCATTTTTTATCAACAACAATTCATCTCCCTTACCCTTCCTAATTTCTCCAATTTCTTCATTTTCTTCATTTTCTTCTTTTTACTATCACGATCCAATAATATCGTTGTCGTGGTAGATCGCTATTACCGTATAAAGATCTACAATCGACCTCTTTGGTGATCGTAGGTCTTTCATACCATACACAAAATTCATTCCACTGTACATTACCACTAGGCTTATTGATAAGTAATATAGAGCAATTTATCTAAAATTTACTTCTTTGATATAAATTAATCACGTAAACGTGTGGATTCGTTGAATTCCACACCAAAAGAATATTATAAATGAACGTAGTTCATATAGGAAACTACATTAGAAACTTCAATTTATAATATGAATAGAAGTAAAGATAAATGGCTATCTACAAAAAGCTATTACAATAATCTCCTCTTTGCTCCCTAATCGCTCTATCTCGTCTCCAAATGAGACTCAACTCAGACATTCCTTAGCCTGGATGAATGGAGAGGTTTCCCTGCAAAAAAAGAAATCTACCAGGGTATAAGCTTAAGCTTATTGAGATAAATCCCCCTATCAAAACCACATGATAAAAGTTTATTTAATGCACAATATATGAATGCATGAACAATTAGTATGTCGAACAATGCATGCAATGGCCTTGGAAATGCACACAACTTAGAATTATGCCCCCTGTAGTCGGGGTTGAAGATAATTAACCGACACAAACCAAAATCCGAGTCCTGGCACTTGGGTTTTACATCGATTGCACTATTATGCTTAAGTTAAAACAAAACCATATATATATAACGTATATAATATACTTTCATTTCGAGCAACAAAACATATTTTCAAAATCTTAAGTTTAGCGGTGTGGTAGCTTCCGCAATCCACAAACACACGCCCTAAGCAGAAGCTACAAGACACGGCCCCTCGCTAACGATTGGTGTCTCTCGACACCTAATAAGCCTATCAGCTTAAGACAGAGACTCAATTAAAATGATGGCGTAGTTAGTGCCCAATCCTACAGATGACTCTCCTCTTATGAGTCTCTTCCCATCTTCTATGTAAAGTGGCAGTTAGTATCGTTTGAATGCAATTATAGGGAATGCATGATTCATTGAATTTCTTAATCATATAAGTGAATAATTCGATTTTCATAGTGGTCAAACAATTTCAATCCATACAATTGCACGTATGAGTTATCACAACCAATTCTCATTATTATGTGATTAATAAGCCATGGCATTCAATCATAAATTCACACACATGTATTTCCCATATCTCACAAGCATCCAATTTTCATATATATATATATGTATATATATTTAGGTGTATATATATTTAGGTATATCTATTTTGCAAGCAAAGTTAAGTAAGGAGTCATCAATAATTCACTCACTCAGCCATGTGGGATAATCGAAGTAGTCTGGGGGTAGGTCATCTTTGAAAGCTAGGTCCCCTAGATATAACGCAAATACGATACTATAAGAATTTGAAATAAAACTTAGAAAACTAAGCTAAAACCCTTTAAGTTATACTTTTGACTTGATTTCATATTTTTCCTGATTTTCACTTAAAGTTCAATCATATATAACTTTCTCATTTTAAATTTGATTTTTATGATCTTACAGTCAATCTTCATCGTTTTCAAGTGCATTTTAATGCAATGAGGTTAAATTTTCGAGATGAGGCATGAAAATCTACCTATAGGTCAGAACAATAGCGATCCTCATGATTTAGAGTGTTTTTGGGCTTTGTTTAGTTATTAGGCTTTTTGATATCTTGGGAAATCCTTTAGGCTTGGGCTTAAGATTTTATTTTAGGCTTAAAATA
Source organism: Lumnitzera littorea (assembly GCA_024138015.1). Classification (NCBI taxonomy): domain Eukaryota; kingdom Viridiplantae; phylum Streptophyta; class Magnoliopsida; order Myrtales; family Combretaceae; genus Lumnitzera; species Lumnitzera littorea. The sequence goes on along the minus strand of JAMXBB010000003.1, from coordinate 59,808,424 downwards.
CTCCTTAAGGTTAGATTTCCAACTTTGATTTACATTATAAGGCTAACAACAGCTTCTTAGGCTTTTAAGTGGGCTTAAGTTGTTAAATGGGCCTGTTTTTTTTATCTAAATTAAGGATAGTTACTTTGTTAGGCTTGAGGTGTGTCTTGTAGGCTTCTCGAGAGTCTTAAAACAACTTTTATTATTGTGTTAAGTTATTGGTTAGAAATTTAACGAGGGTTCAACTTAGAGTTTGAGATCCGTTTCAGAAGTTTTAAGCTTGGTTTTGAGTTTTAGGCCTAATACACTTATAATACTTGCCTTGGTTGGTCTTTTTACTTTGTTTACTTATATTTATTATATTTTTAAGTGTCTTTCAATATAGCTCTAGATCTGGTCGTGATGAATCTAAGGGTTTCTTGCTTGGTTTTTCAACTTGTTTTCTCATTTTTTCAAGTTTAAAAGTTAGATCATAAACTTAGGCTACTTGTATTCGAATCTTGACTTAACTTTTCTTCCATGAGATGATTACTTAGTTCACACTTTACATGAAAATAGTAGATTTCATACTTATTACAACTTCTATGTCATAGTTCATATCTTACAAAGTTAGTTTCCTCATAAAAGCTTTATATAATGGATTTTCCTTTACTTAAGTCTAGATTTGAGCATGTTTAACTTAATAGAAGTGAAAATAACATCCATAGGACCTACAAATACATCACGTGCAGCATGTTATCCTCTCATCCAAGTGCTCATTTCATGATTTCCTTAACTTAAAATCTTTCATTCTAAGTGTTAAACAAGTATCTTTACATGATACCAACTTTACATGCTCATAAGTCAACTTTCATGTAAGAGTTTCATAAGTTTGCTTCTTAGGGTGTTCTTAGTTATTTCATCAACTTATGATGAAATGGAATGTTAGGCTACTAACACGGAATACTACGCTACTAACATAAAGAAACACTTACTCATCAACAAATCAAAAGTATGGTGGTGGTGCACTAAGTTTCTACTTAAGCTTCTTGTCTTACTTTCTCCTTCTTGTCACCTTTTTGAAATCTTGAGTTTTGGTCCTTTGAAGTGGGGTTGAGAAGGTGTTCTAAGAATCCTAAAAGTAGTTTTGAAGGTTGACAAATGGAGTACACAAAGTGGAGCTTTTGTGCTATGAGGATTGGAGCTACAAGTGGTGGCAATATTGATTTTGTGGGGTTTTTGTGTTTCTACTTTTGGGGTTGATTTTCAAGTGAGAGAAATGGAAGTAAAAATGAAAGTGAAAGTGAAAGGTATGAGAGAGAGAGTGGCCGGTTGTATGGAGGTAAGGTAGTGTGTTTAGGAAGCTTGATTTTGTTGTCTTGTAGCATGCATAAAAGCCAACATTTAACAAAACTAAATGATGTAAACATTAAGGGTGAATAATGAAGTGTAAGACAAAATGGTTGATGGATAAAAGACAAGGCATGACTTCCCTTTCTAGCCTTGTAAGAACCGACCATTAGGCTTCCTTTATGGCATAAAATTGTCTTGTTTTCTTTATTAAAGTTGAACATATGAAATCCTGTGATAACTTGTTTATATGTAGTATAAGTTAAGGTATGATAAAGAAAGTGTCTTATCACTAGTTTTTTATAAGTTATCAATTGATAAATGATTCAAACTCTCAATTGATAAGTTATTTAGGGTGATTGGTTGATTTACTTATTCACATGTAAAAGGCTTAAGCGTGAAGATAAGGAAATTCTTTTAGAGTTTGCTTCCTAAATTGTTTTGTAGATTATGATTTAATTCTTATAAAATTATGAAATTTTCTAAAGTTGAATGAAATTATTCAAATTAAATTATCAATTAATTGCTTAGGGTTACGAGTCTTTAATTGCTTTAGGGTTTAGGTTTTGGGTGACTTTAGAGTTCATAGTTTTTCATGTTTAGGTTTTATCTATAATAGACTTTCAAATTGGAAAGTTAAATTCGTTTTTAAATGTAAACTTATATTCTTAGTTTTTGATCCTTGGGAATGTTTAGAGGGGGGTGGGGTAATCTTAGTTGAATTGTAAGTTCGCTAAAAATAGAGTTTACATTTACACTATCATTTATCCTCTTTATTCACAACATATAATTCCTTCTTTATCATCATATTTCTACCAACATCAAAAGGGAAATAGGCCTCATCCTCAAGAACTTCAAGATCAAAAGTAATCCAATAATTTCTTATATTATTTTAGTTTTTCTTTTTATTATAAGTTTTATATATTTTTCATATGTTAATATGTAATTTAACACCTTATATATTAAGAGATATCTTAGTAGAAGATATATATATTATTAACATTTTGTGATAGAAATTAGAGAAATATGTATTTGGTTGTATATACAACTCTTTTCTTTATATTTATGTATTTATACACGTATATATTTAAATATAACTAACTATATATACACATATTGTAAGACCTTAATTGATTAAGCACTCTAGTCCTAAACTAATCGATACGAGCTAGGACATTTAGGGCTCTAGGACAATTTGGTCTAAATTAAGTCAAATTTTAATATAAAGTCATAATTGTTAGAAGAAGAGTACTAGTAGGATTAATTTCTCAAAATAATGTATATATAATATTTAATTTAATAAAGTATATTTTTACTAAATGCATTTGTTTATTATCAAGAACTCGACATTTAAGTCCTGAAATATAATGAACTATTAGAGATAAATTATTTGTGCAATAAAATAATATATGGAATATATACATATGTGTCGTGTGCAATTTTTATATATACTTATAACCAAAACTAATTCATATACCCAAAAATGCTTAAAAATATTGTAAACTACTCACAATTAACCAAATAATTTGGGAAAAAATCATTAAAAAATTATAAAAATGAATAAACTAGCCATATTCATCTTACATGAGGTGTAAAAGCAATTAGGACAGCTGTTAGTTAAATACATTAGCTAATTGATACTTAGTAGTTGAGATCTAGGGGTATATAAGCTAAAAAGGAGAGGGAAAAACTTCATTTCTGCAATTTACACCTAAGAAATATCACTTACTTTCTCTAAGATGTTACTTAGTCCTTTAGTGATTTAGGAAAATTCCAAGAATAGCAAAACAAAGTAGAAGGAAATTTTAGGAAAAATTAGAACAGGTATTATGCAAATTGAGCTAGATCTGTGAACACTAGTCCGAGGAGCACTTAGGCATAAACCACCACCACCACCACTTGATAGTGTTAGCCACACCTAGCTTAGCCAACAAGTAGGGAGTGGTTATTGGTGGTTGAATGGCTACTATTCCAGTAAGTCAATTTTGTACCCGATTTTATTTAAAATTGTAAAAATATTAAATTAACTTTGAAAATTATGAAAAAATTTATTTATACATATTTTTGTATATAATTTTAGGGAAAAATATCAAATTGAAAAATTTTTAAGTAAGTATAGTACTTCCTTAAGATACTGAGCAAAATCGATCTATTTTCGAAACCAATTGAAATAAGCCTATTGATGTAGTTTATAAGCCAAACTTTTTCTAGAGAATACTTATGTTGCATGTGAATGTTATATGAAGCGTTTTCAGACAAAAAGAATTTCCATAATTTTTAGGGATTTTTTAGTCTTTAAATTGAATAACAAGTGCCATTTTCTTGAGGATTTGGTGTATGGAGCTTAATGAAACTCTTAGTATTACATTCTAAGGTTTATTTAGATCACATTTCACTGTGAAGGATAATATAGAGTTGCGTGGTTTGAGTGGAAGATGGGACATAGGCAAGTTGGCAAACTTGGGTTTAAGGCATTAATAGGTAAGTATGTAAATTTAAAGAATTTAGTACTATGGTATTGCTTGGTATGATAAATGTGAAAGATGAATAGGATTAAAAATGTCTATAATCTGGAATACGATGTTAGACAAGTTATTTCAAGTAAACTTATAAAATGACCTTGTTCAGATAATTTTTTAGAAGGTTGGTTTAAAGCTCACAAATTTCCTAGAACAGGGGTTGGAAGTCAAAAGATTCTTCCGAAAAATACCCTTAGTGTTGGTAAGATAACTAATCTTGAACTTAAGAGGTTATGCTTAAAAACCCTAATGCAAACCCCTAAAACCCTAAATGGTAGTCTTGACCATAGTTTGATCCTTACACTTAAAAGCCTTAAAATCCTATAAACAAATGCCAATAATTAATGTTAACTCTCAAGGTTAACCTAATCTAACGAAACTAACCCTCAATAGGAAAGAGACTAATAGTCGAAGTCTAGGAGAGCTCCCTGAAAATGATAAAGGGTAAGCTAAACCAAAATGAATTAAAAACATTAAAACAAAGACTGTAGCCCCTAAATGAACATTCGAACACTAAAATCCCAATTGGAACGCTAATACATGCAAACCTTTAAAATGACTATAAAACCTTAATATAAAGTCATAAACCCTAATCCAACTATTGTACTATAATTAAATAGTAAAACTATTAATTAATTGGAGACTAATCACCTAATTACCTTAAAACCATAATCTACCCTCTAAAACATACTCGAGCAACCATAATTGTCTCAATTCCTTAAAATAATTAGACAAGATGACCCAATGGGCTTAACCAACTTAATTTGACACATAAAGCCCTAAAATGCACCTAATTTGTATCAAGTGTACGAGTAATTAAAATTAAGAAACTTAATTACACCTTAATTCGCTAGTTAAGGTTTTACATCACAATTAACTATAAGTCAAGAGCAATTAATTATATAAAGCCAAAGGAATTATGTGAAAATATCTCCTTAATGATGTCAATCTTATACTTGGAGAGATAATATGAACCTCGTAAACTTTTGGACTCAAACTCGGAGTCAAATACAAGAGTTAATAAGTAATCCTTATAACTGCTCAATATATAATAATAAAATCCATAAATGAAATTAAACCTTAAATCATAAGTCATAAACCCTAAATAATAAATCAAAAAACCCTAAAGAGAACAAAACCCTAAAACTTTAATCATACGTGTAAAACCTTAAAAACCCTAATACGTTGGAAACCTCAAAATGATTGGAAAATATCAATAGACTAAGTAAAACCTTATTTAGAATTCCAAAACCCTAAGTCAACTAGTAAACATTAAGTATATCCCTATACTATTCATTAATCACAAATAATTTTTCCAATAGCTTAGAAACCCTAAATCATTAGCCTTATATGCAGTTCGAAAACCCTAATCAATCTTGAATAATAAAGGACTCTAACAAACAAAGTAACATAGGTCAATGAACTTAATTAAAGTGATAAAATATGGCAAGATCCTAGTTACATCCCAATTAAGCCTAAATTACTTAATTAAGTATAATTGCGATTAATTGGCTTAATTACCCTTTTATCCATCTACTAACTCTCATTACATCTTAATTAATAGCAATTCAAACTCAATTAACAAAAAAAAGACAAAGGATTAATTGATAATTAAAGGACACTTGTTCTTAAGGAGACAAAATCCCTCCTCATTTAGCTAAAAGTAAATAAGATACAAGAGCACTAAGAGAAGACCATGTATAGTTATCCCAAAATAGCTACCTCTTGCCTCCCTTAATCCACCTAACCTTCATTTGACACCATTCTTCATACATAGAAAACCCTAGGAAACACTCGCAAGAAACCCAAATAAAAACCAAAGGAAAAAGGGAAGAAAACAAAAGGAGCTATTGAACTTCCCTGCACACCTTAGCGCCTTTTGATTTTACCTCTACCACACGTTACAAATGACAAGCATCTACCACCAAAAGATCATACACATACCCTATTTTCTTGCCAATGAACATTTGTCCTCAAAGGAGTAAGTTTTGACTTCGTTTTTGAGTAAAAAAGTTAGAACTCATACCGGCCAGACTAAGGTAAAACTCATTCAACTTGACTTTCTTGTTCACATAAGTTATACCTATGATATCTTGAGAATTTAAGATTAGAAATACTATATAAATATGTTATAATCATGTACATATCATTTTAGAGCCTTATAATTATACATTCATTCATGTGCTTAGCTAGTTTACTATTTGTATTCTAGAGATATAAGAGATAGTTTTATGTAGATAACTTGAAAAGATATTGATTAAACTCTGAAACCTTAAGTACCATCTATGCTGCACCCTTTTCGATATGTATCCATCTTTTTCTCAACATGTTAGGTGATATTATTAGCTTAAAACAAGTAGAAATGTGATTAAAATAATGAAACACACTAGAATGAGTGTTAGATAGAAGAAGTTGAAGGAAAGTCTAGAAGAACCCCACTTGACCACCACTTTCATGAAAGTTTCAAATCTATAAATTTTGATTTATTACCTTAATAACATGGTTATTTAGTGTTACATATGATTTAGGATGTAATTAACAAAGTTAAGTAAGGTAATGATGAGTTAATGGCCTAAACTAATTAAGTTAGTGATTAAGGCCCTAGGAATAATGTTAGAAACCCCATTAATGAAATGAACCAGGTCTAAAACACTTAGTAAATAGGTTATTTAGTGGACCTATTAGGATATTTGGCCCATTGAAATAAGTTAGAATCAAGTTTAGGGTCCTAAAATGTAAATTAGGCCTAAACTAGCTTAGTTAGTTATTAAAGCCTTAGAAATATGATTAGGAGCCCAATAAATGAAAAGAACTAGATCTAAATCCTAATAGAAAATGAACTTATCTTAAGGCCTTTAGTGGGCTTAAGCCTAAAATAATAAGTAAAGTTAGGCTTAAGGCCGTAAAATGCAAAATAAACCAAAAAACTCTTAAAAGAACTAACCATAAAGCCTAATAACTTAATGACTAGATCTAAACCCTAAATTAAAAGGCTCATAAAATAAAATATAAAAGGTCTATTAATTTTAAAAGCACACTAAAGCCATCCCCCTATAGGCCCCTTAGCAAGTTAAGGCCTTAAACTAGTAAAAACACCTCATATATGCCTACAAGAGCAATATCAAGGCCCAAGGTGAAAATTTAAAGTGTTGAGTAGAAAAGTCCACTTAAAATACTTAAAAGGAAGCCTAAAATATTAAGTATAAGGTATAAGATCAAAAGTTAAGCCTAATGCCCAAAACTAAGCCTAAACCCTAAAGTGACCAAACTTACCCTTTAGGCCTACGAACTTTTAAGGCCTAAATGAAAACCTTACTAACCCAAAAGCCCCAAAAAAAAAAAAAAAAAAAACCTCACTAAATGAAAAAACACTCGAAAATGATGAAAATCGACTATAAGAATGCAAAATTCCAACTTAAAATAAGAAAATTATGACTAAGATACGAAATAAGTGGAAATAGAGAAATCATAGTGAAGCTAGTGAATATATTACGTTTAAAATAAGTCTCATTTACTTTAGTTACCTTACTTAAGTGATTAGGGATACCAAGTTCAAGACTACCGAGGACTATTGGGAATACTTGACTTCAAGGCTAAGTGAGTATACTGCTTCCTATTTTACTTTGTTTTGTACTTATAGTTAGTGCACTATTTAATTATATATGATAATTTAACTTGGTGTATGTTGGGGTATATGGGAACTTATGTGTACCTGTTCTGGTTGAACTATGCTTGCAAAATATCTTAAGACATTTCAAATGCCCTTGTTTGCTATATTAGAACATAGGGCATTGAAGTATTTAGAATATACTTGCTTGACCACCCCATGAATCCGAAATTAATAAATATTCGACTTCTAATTAAACTAAACATGCATTACATCTCATAACATGAGTTAAAGGGCGTTAGCATCATACAGTAGAGCAAGAGATCATGCTTGGATGGATCCACATTGATATTATATATTGTGATTGTTTATTGTACAATGTATTTCGTATGACATGTTCTTGTCTCAACCTTTGGGAATTACTTGGCTCTAGAGAGTACCTCCTTTTACTTGAGGCCGAGCTATGTCTACTATTGAGGGTGGTTATATTGTTAAGAGATTTTGTATTGGACGTGGATACTTGGGTCATTACGTGCCTAAATACTTCCCAACCTAAGCAACAGTAGGCATTAAAATTGTATTGTATATAGTTACTAGCTGACTGTATACACTGTTTGCATTGCATATACTTGTAGATGCATTCATATGTTTGATAAATAACTCGCTTATTATTGTTTGATGGTAAGGTAGGAAAGTTACTCATTAAGCTGGATATACTTTACCCCCCAATAGTTTCTTTTATAGGTCTTATAAAGTTAGGGCTAAGTTAGGATTCAAGTGTAGAGTACTCCAGCGGATTGAGAAAATAGGATATAAGTTTAGGAAAGTAAGTGGTATAGTTGAATTAAATTTTTAAGGTATTTAGTAGCATCATGATTGTCGAGATATAGATACCCTTTCTTATTATTTGGTAAGTGATTTCGACTCTTTGCAGTTCTGGTGACTGTAGATTGTTGAATCACTTATACTTATGCGCCAGCTATGCGTTAGGTCTCTTTCTCCCATGAGCCAGCTTTGTCGTTCTATCTATCTTTCAAAAATTAATATTATGGGTCTAAGAAATGGGTTTGAGATTTTCCATAAAGGAAGAGGGCAGGAATTTCTTACTCACTACATCGGGATAGATTTGTTCTATCTACGTTCATCCATTATAGTGAGTTTGGATATTAATTAGAGCCTTACAACCTTTAACTTATAAGGTGGTCTTTATATCATGGGTATGTATGTGATATGAAGATTTTAGGCAAAACTACTAGATCCCCTTCTAGGGTGTTATAATTGGTCTATTAGAAAAACGAGTTAATTCTAAGTTTAGAGACTTCATCAGAAAGCTACCAAATTTGAAATACTTAGTTGATATAATGTTTGTAAGTTATTGAGAGGAATTCTAGTTAAGAAGGTTGTTTTTGGATATTTCTTCAAAGAATTCCTAGTTAACAAAACTGTTTTCAAATACTTGTTCAAAAGGTTCCAAAACCAAATTCAGAAGCTATGATATCTAAATATTTCTAGGTAAATTGAATTTAGATGACTGAACTATATGTAATATTGAGAGATTTAATTGTACATATAAGTTAACCGATATTTAATTAAGAAATTTTAAGTGGGATGAATTAGAGAGTAATCCAAACACTATTTCAAAAACTGTTTTAGAAGCTAACTTGGAATCAAACTCAGTGACTAAATTAGAACCAACTCACAACAAACTAACTACCAAAAAGCAAGTATTTAATTAGTATATGTATATATACACTAATGACTAGTAATTGACTATAAAAGTACTTCCTCTTGCTAAGTGAAGTTATAAAGGAGGATGTTCCTGTTAACAAGTGAATTAGGATCATACCAATAGTCAGGTAAGTGGATTTTTGTGTCTAGGATATAGATTTACATTTCTTAAGTGAAGGATGAATGTCCTTTCTCCTAATTGTAATGGTTATCTGAATGATGCTTGAAATTATTGTGTAAAGCACTTAACTTATGTTTCAACAGTAGTAAGTAAATGTTCTTGTCCATGAATGGGGTGATTGCTTGAATGATACTTAGATTCGTTATATAAGCCTTAGAGATGCTGTACTTTGTGAGTGTAATGTTGGCAATGACTTATGTGATGTGCGTTAGAATTGGTTATGAGTAATGTTTGTGAAAATTTTTGCTATAATGAGTCAAAAGCTATTCCAGAAGTGAATTCAGAGATAGAAAGAATATGATAAGCCTTGCTAATATGCTTGATGTTGATTGAGAATTGGTTGACGCATTTATGGTATGGCACGAAAAAGACCTATGGGTTAATTTTCTTAAAAGTTATGATTTTGTTGTGGTAAGTTTACAAAGTAGGGTTTTGTGCAAGTAGTTTTGCATTGACCAAAACTTCAATGATGCTTTGTAGATTTTTGCTAGGCTAAGATATTTTGCTAGGTTCTTGGATCTATTCACCAGATGCTTGGATTTGTAGTTAACCAAACCGAATAAGTTGCTAGGTTAGCTAGGATATCGATACCGATGCATATCACGTGCATTAGCATGGCATACAAATTATATTATCTTATTTATCGCATGGATATTAACTAAATGTGAGACTTGAGTACCTGTATTATGTGTTTTGGTGTATTTTTGCTTATTTTTCTTTTTCACTCTCACTCAGCTTAACAGTAGCTGAGAGAATAAATTTTCTTTTATCCGCAAGTTAGGATGCAACTTTTCGGTGCATCACTAGCAACAAGGGTAGACTTTTGGAGAGTGTTAGATGGAGTTAGCTATTTTAAAAGTGAAAGTGTTATTGAACAAGTACAATGAAGACCTAAAAGTTTAACTATAGTTTAGTGTTCAAGTTTTTAAAGTTTGTAAATGATGTAAATATTTATAATTATAAACTTACAATTGAACTCTTTTAAGTGCCAAATATATAATGAATTGTTAATTTGTTAGAATTAAACTTATACTTAATACGTTTACTTATGTGATGGGGCATCTTATGCTGTGTTAGGATGTGACACATATGTTATATTTACTTACTTATGTATATATATACATGTTTCTTATATATATATATATATATATATGTAATAATAAGTACTTATTTCGACATTCATATATATGAGAAACATTGTAAAATAGTGTAAATACATACATACATATATATATATATAAGTAATAAACTTTATGAGTAGATATATGCGCCTATATGTATATATATTACTTTATTTTTCTAAAATTTAAATGAGTATACATATAGTATAGTATAAGTATTAACATATATACATATATTTACATATATATATGTATATTAGTACCTAAGTTTCTTGAAATAGATTAAGAAATATAAATATATACATATATGTATATATGTTAGACATGAACTTCATGGAAGAAACAAGAGTGATTTTCTACTATGATTTTATATTTAATTATTTTAAGAAATCATATATGCATATATTAATATTATAAAATTGGCAAAAAATACAAAAATTGAGCAAAATAAGAAAATTGCATTTTAGACTACTAGGAAGTTGCCACATTAGCTTTTTCAAATTTTCTAATTAAAACCACAATTTACAAAAAAATAATAAGATATTAATAAGAATAAATTAATTAGAGAATTAAAATTATAACAAAAAATTAATAATTTAGGCTTAAAATGGTGAAATAAAGAAATTCTTACAAAATGGACCCAAAAATAAAAGCATTTCAAAAATATAAAATTTATAAATTAATTAAGCCATAAAATCAATAAAGAAAATCTCAAAATAATGATTAAAAATATTTAGGCAAAAAATAAATAAATTTGAAACATTCTAAGGCTACAATAGAAAATACAAGTTTCAACATTCAAAACAGACCCCGCTACGTGAAAGTACGCCTGAAAACTATAAAAATTAACGATAAGATCATAAAAATTGGAGTTAAAACAAAAAAGTTACATGCGATTGAAGAAAAAGATCAAATTGGGAAAATTATGTAAGATAACTAGGAAATTAAGTAGATTCTTAGATAAATACATACATAGAATAATTATCTTACTTAGATACTTATGACTCATTTTGTGGCGACCCTAATAGGGGCCTAGTAGTATTGCCGAAAATTTCCATATCACGTATGCACCCATGATAAGAAAATCGCCTTGCAAGTCAGAGATTGCAAGACTCTAAATAGTTGTTTGGTAGAGTCTTCAATTTTAATTTATTGACTCATTATATAATATATATAATTATGGATATCCAATTTTTCCACAATTCCTCAGAACCGCAGAGAATCGGTATCCCCTACCAAAATAATGAAATAGGATAGACAATTTTCGAAGATTCTAAACTTACTAAAGATAGTAAACTTAAATGAGACATTAGTCGTTTTTCGGAGTATTTCCAATTAACTACACAAGCTTTTCATCATACTGATTCAATGGTAGCACTCTGCACTCGATTCCTATCCCCTTTCCCAACTATCGATCAACCTGCAAGGAAAAGAACTGTTGGGGTGTAAGCTTACGCTTAGTGAGATAATTACCCTCATAATACCACATAGCAGAAATTTATTATATGCACAATCATATGAATGCATGAACAATCAATATGCCAAAAACGCATGCAGTGACCTAGGAACTGCATACAACTCAGAATTACGCCCCTTGAAGTCGGGGTTCGGAGATAATTAACCGACTCAAACCAAAATCCGGGTCCTAGACCTTGGGTTTTAATTCATTAGCACTACTGTGCTTAAGTCAAAACAAAACTATGTATATATATACGTATATATATACTTTCATTACCGAATAATAAATCATATTTCCAAAATCCCAAATCTAGCGGTGTGGTGGCCTCCGCAATCCACAATCACACGCCCTAAGCAGAAGCCACAAGACTCGGCCCCTTGCCGACGGTTGGACGGTTGGCGTCTCCCGGTGCCTAGTAAGCCCATCAGCTTAGGTCAGAGACTCAATATATATATGATGGCATAGCTAGTGCCCAATCCTGCAGGAAACTTGTATTCCTGTGAGTTCCCTCCTATCTTCTGTGTGAAGCGGCAGTCGGTGTTATCCGTATGCAATATGGGGAATGCATGATTCATTTTGAGTTCTTAATCGTACAAGTGATTAACTTGATTTTTAGAGTGACCAAACAATTTCATTTCATACAATTCACATATATATATGCATTACAAGCAATTCCCATTATTATATATAATTAAGAAAAATCATCACATTCATCCATAAATTCAAACGCATGCATCTCCCATATCCCACAAGCATCCAAATTTATATATATAGTTTAGGTACATCTATTCTACAAGCACAATCAAGTAAAGAGTCATCGAGAATTTACTCACTCTGCCATGTGGTTCAATCAAAATAGTCTGGAGGCAAGTCGTCTCCGTAAACAGTGTGCCCTGGTCATTGAAATAATTTTTATAAGGAATTGAAACAAACTTAAGAAACTATGTAAGTTTTCCTTAAGTTATATTCTTAACTAGTTTTCGTAATTTTTCCCGGTTTTTACCTAAAGTTCAATCGCGTATAACTTTTTCGTTTCAAATCCAATTTTTATGATCTTATAGTCAATCTTCATCGTTTTCGAGTGTACTTTAACGTCGTATGTTTAGATTTTCGAAATGAGGTATACAATTCTGTTCATGGGTCAGAACAGTAGCGTTCCTCATGTGTTGGAATGTTTTTGGGCCTTGTTTGGTAATTGGGCTTTTTAATAACTTAAGAAATTCTTTGGGCTTGGTCTTTAGATTTTATCCTAAGCTTAAAATACTCCTTGAGATCAGATTTACAACTTTGATTTATATTCTTAAGGCTAACAATCACTTCTTGGGCCTTTTAGTGGGCTTAAGTTATCAAATGGGCTTGTTTTTGGTTCAAACTAAAGTTAATGACTTTGGTGGGCTTATGGGGCCTTAGGTGGATTTCTTATGGGCTTCAAAACAACTTCTCTTGGTACTTTAAGTTGCTGGTCAGATTTTTGTTGAAGGCCCATCTTAGAGTTCTAAGCTTGTTTTGAGAGTTTTAGGCCCGGTTTTGAGTTTTAGGCTTTGTATGCTAATCATACTTGCTTTGGTTAATCTTTTCACTTTGTTCTTTCACTTTTATCATATTTTTAGGCCTCATTTACCCACGTTCTAGATCTGTTCATGTTGGTCCTAAGGGGTCCTTACTTAGTTTTTCAACTTGTTCCATCATTTCCTTAAGTGTAGGTGGTAGATTATGCACTTAACTACTTGTATATAAATCTTAACTTAAGTTTCCTTCTATCAAATGATCCTTTAGCTCATGCTTCACATAAAGAAATAAAAGATCTTATACTTCATAAAACCTCCATATCATAGCTCATGTCATACAAAGTTGATTTCTTCATAAAACTTCATGTGATGGATTTTTCCTTAACTTAAGTCTAGATTTGAGCATGTTTAACTTAATGGAAACAAAATCAACATTCAAATGATCATGGAACCTTCACGTCCAGCATGCTTACCCTTCATTAAAGTTCTCATTTCAAGATTTCCTTAGCTTAAAATCTTCTATTCAAGGCATTAAACAAATGTCCATACAAAACACCAACTTTACATGCTCATATTTCAACTTCATGTAATGGTTTTAGGGTTTGTTTCTTAAAACGAATTTTTGTGCTATAACAACTCAAACCTTACTCATATCTTCAAGAAATCCAAGTCTCCTAACATAAATACAAATCCACACATCACAAGAAACACTTACTCGTCCTTAACGCAAAGTTTGGTGGTTGTGTACTAAGGTTCCTCTTAAGCCTTTAACTTTGCTTCCTCCTTTTTGCTTACCTTTTGAAACCCGAATCCTTTGGTCTTTTGGAAAGGGGTTTATGAAAGATTCTAATGGTCTTAGATGATCTTAAATGAGGAAAGAAAATGGCACATGAACAAAGAAAAAAAATGCCGTGAGTTGAAGCTTTCAAAATGGAAGAAAATGGATTTTGTGGGGTAAAGTTGTTTCCCCTTTTTATGTTTGTTTCTAAAGAGAGAAAGATGAAGTGAAAATGAATTTGAAAGTGAGAGAAATGGAGAGGAGTGCAGCCGGTTGGAATGAAGAGAGAAGGAGTGTTTAAATGTCTTGAAAGTATTGTCTTAAAGCTTACAAAAAGTCAACAATTGCAACTCTTGATGATGTAAGCATTAAGGGGTGAATAGTGATGTGTAAGAGAAAGTGATTGATGCTTGAAAGACAAGAGTATGGCCCCCCATTCCTCCTTGTTTAAATCTGCCATTGGAAGTCTTTTTATGCCATGGAGTGGTCTTGTCACCTTTATTAAAGTTAAGCTCATGATTTCTTGTGAAAATTTGTCCATATGTAGTATAAGTGAAGAGGTGATAAGGAAATTGTCTTATCACTAGATTTTGATAAGTTATCAGTTGATAAATGATTCCAACTCTCAATTGATAAGTTATCTAAGGTGATTGGTTGGTCTAATTATTTATATGTAAGGCTTATGCATGAAGATAAGGGTATAGCCTTATAGAAAATTGTTTTAGTATTTTTATCTTACATTGTTTTGTGATTTATGATTTGATTTTTGTAGAATTGTGAAATTTTCTAAAGTTAAATGGCATTATTCAAATTAAATTATCGATTAATTATTTAGGGTTAAAATTCCTTAGTGGTTTTAAGGTTTAGGGTTTTAAGTAGCTTTAGAGCTCGCAGTTCTTCAAGCTCGGGTTTTATCGACAATTGGCTTTTGAATTGACAATTGGCTTTTGTATTGTAAAAATTTAATTTGTTCCTAAATATAAACTTAAGTTTTTGGTTCGGTTGATCTTTGGGAACGTTCTGAAGGTACTCT